>SCDY01000529.1:0-56631 GCA_004143825.1 Drosophila micromelanica
AACCCAACATGCATACTCAAGAATTATTCTAATAAAATACGTGAACAAGAGCAGACGCTCGAAGAACAAACATTACAATTATTTCAATCATTTACAATACCCTGTAAAAAGAAAATGTGACAAGAAAAGGGACTTATACGTTGTAATATTTACACGCTGGCATATAAGTTTATGATAAATAAAAAGCATTTAAACCAAAAAACAAAAAAGCAGAAAAATATTTTTTGTAAGCAAAAATTTGCTTCCGCTTGTCAAGAATAATTAATTATCAATTTCCATTTTTCTTTTTTGGAAATTTTTGACTCAATAAATTAATAACAAATTTTGGTAACTTTTTATTAATAAAAAAGCAAGTTTTTAGAACTTTATATGTGTGCAGAAGTTTTAAAATATTTAGCACCTTTCTAAAGGATAATTCTTATCCAACCACTTAAATTTAAAACATTTTCTTACACGTTGTTGTTGTCTAAAACATATTCAGCAGTTAGAGAAGACGGTTTTTCGAGCATTTGCAGCAGCATCAGCGACAGCAGCTGAGAGTGAAATATCGTTAACCTAATTTCAGTTCGTACAGCTTCATTGGAGTTGTTTTTGTGGCCAAGGCTTCGCACAATGCTTAGCCATAAATTTCCTTTATCTTTATGACTTGTTTTGCGTGCTGTTGTACTTGCTGTTGTTTTCTTCTGGCTGCTTTTCTAAATTTCATTTTATTTTTTTGGTTTTGTTTTTGTTTTGTCATTGCCGCCCTTTTTGTTTGTCGGCTCCCCTTGTGTTAAATAAAGCTGCACGAATTAGCTTAAAAACAATTTTTTCTTTTTTGTTGTGACGTTCTTTCTTTTTTGCTTGCCAGGTTTTTTTGTGCCACTTAAAATTTATGTTTTTGTTTTAATTTTTATTGGCAGCCATTTCGTATAAATGCGAAGCCAAAGTCTGCCTTAGATTTCTAACTAGGCAAAGAGGTGTGTGTGTGTGTGGGTGTGAATTTGTTTATGTGTGCGCTTATCACACCCGTGGGTCTAGTTAGGAAGGCGCCTCGACGCTTAAGAAAACATATAAAAATAGATAAAATAATGTGGAACTGGATATGTGGTGGGAGAAAGCGTTCTCGACTGCTTTAGCTTTTAAGTTAAGCAAATGTTATTATTGCTGAAATGGCAATCAGATTAGGCGATAGTGGCACTTAGACTAAAATATTAGCTTACTTTGTCTTAACATTTTAAAATAAGCACAATTTGTTAAAGTTTCGCTCCAAATGTATTTATAATGTATACTTGACACAGCTTAAATAAACCAACTAAGATTTAAGCCTTTAATGAATCTCATTTTAATTAATCCCATCTGCAAAGAAGCTTTATTGAATTCATAAATTATTATGATTCAAAATATATGTATATTAAGTCTGTAGCACTTAGGAAAACGATTATTTGACTACAAAATTAATTTATAGTGAACTTTCAGATTTGCATACAATAACACAATCTCATTTTATGCGAGTGTGTGTGTTTCTAATCTATGCAATAATCAAAATTTATAGATTAATGCTTTAAAATTATAAATGTTTACCAACACAAAATCAATCTTGCTTTAATTTTTCGCAGCTGGCTGGTTAAGCTTTCTCTTGTAGCTTGTTACAAGCGGTTCAATTAGTTTGATATTTATTTGATATCTCAAAAAAAAAAAGTTTCAATTAAGCCATGACCTAAATGCTTAAAACTAGCTGCTAATTATTGAGCTATCGTTATTGTATTATCGCACCTGCTGCATTTGAAGTTAATTTCATTTGAATTTGGGTTAATTGCTAATTCAGCTAACTAAAAACCATCTAAAGGCACTTAATAATCTCGTTGTGTGTGTGTGTGTGTGAGTTTGTGTGTTTGTGTTTGCGTGTAGAAATTTAATCTGATGGTTTTCACATGCAGTTGACTCGATGACATTTGCACATTTTTGCTGCAGCTGCTTGAAATGCAATTATGCATTGGATAAAAATTGAATTAAATTATGGCATATTAAATGACCCACAAATGTTTCGGATAAACGCGATTTAAGTGATATATAGTAGCTGGCATCGTAATTTCCCATTCCAATGTTCAAATTGCAAAAACAGAGAGACAGCTGCATTAGAAATTAATGCAAAACAGATCCGAAATGCAGGCGCATTTATATTGAAAATTGTAATTAATATTTGATTGAAATCATAGCCCATGCGGCGTATACGCAATGTGTGGGCTGTTTGGGGCAGGGTCACAACATAAATATTAATGGCTAATAAAGGTGGCTTGCCGAGTTGGGTTGAGTAAATTACCGTGCGTGTGTTAGTAATTGAATAGCTGGAGTGTGTCCAATTGCAGCAGCTGCATTAAATTTTAATTTCGAGGCTCGCTCGTCTTGGCCATAAAGCTCCGCTAATTGACAGCCAGTTGGGCAGACGTGTAAGCGGGTCCAAAAGCCGAAATGTAATCAAATTTATGCGTAACAATTGAAAATGCGGCTATAAAGCAGCGTAATACGAAATCATAAACAAAGCAATAACAAAGCGAAGTGCGAAAGCAATATGCAAATGAATGAAAAGCGACTGTCAAATGCCCAAACAGCTGGCGGCAACGGCCAGGTCCAGACGACTCTTGGCTATAAACAAAGATAACAATAAGAAGACTGCATGGACTTAAGAATGCCGAAATTTGAATACCCTTCCTGGCAGATTAGGTGCTTTGTAAATTCCAAAATAAAACCACAAAAGAAAACTATTAAGCATTAATACTGAATTGTGATATAATAGATTTTTAAAATTATATAAAAAATATTCAAAATCATAATTTCAACTTTCATAAACATATCGCTTAAATGGAAAAGGTTTAACTAAATAACATAATTAACAGATGTGGATAGATATAAGAAGAGCTATTAAAAATTAACGATATTTTAGTTTACAAAAATATTAAAATAAAAGAAATTGTTTTTATTTGTAATGTCTTGAGGTAAGAAGGTAGTCTGCATCAAATAGCTTTTGTTTCTGATAAGAAAATTATTTATATTTTTTCTTAAAAATTGTACAAATTTCATCACAAAACGGTTAATACCCTCTGCGCAAGTGTATAAGCAGGCGAAAATGGTCATGAATACTTCGGACGTGGCCGTAACGTCTTTGAAGAAAAATTTTCAATTAAAGATGCGCAGCTGAAAAAGGAGTCAAAGCGAATGTTGTCTGGAGCGAAATTAGGAATTAATTAAGACAAGAACAACAGTAGCAATCGCAGCAGCAGCAAGAACAACAACAACAACGGCCATATAATTTCAAGCGGAAACCAGCCAAACAAACAAAACTATGTAAAATCGCCCTGGGTTAGGCCATACAAAACAGTGCAGAGACGTAGGAGCCACATTTAAATGGGGGGCGGAGTTGGAGGAAGTTAGGGATAGCTAGACCGAAAATTTATTTGTGCGTTGATTGCGCGCAAATGATGATCATTTAATTAAGCACGCAACAGCGCAGGCCAGAAACAGGACACAGACTGGCACAGCAGGAGGGAAGGCGGGGAAAGGGGGGGAGGGGCACAGTCGGCGGCCATCTTGGCCGGAAGTGGCCACCTTCATGTTGCCAGCTCCTTTAGCCGCAAAAAGAACACAATCTGTTTGTATTTTGCATTTGGCCAACGCCGCGACCACATTTTATGTGCCTGTTATGAAATTCGTGCTTTTTTTTTTTTGTTTGGGCCAAGTTTGGACTTTGATTGGTTTATTTAATGGTCTCTTGTCAGCGTGTGGGATTGAATTTTTTATGCACCTTTTTTTCCCCCAATTTTTATTTGATTTGCATTGTAAATTGGGCAGCTGCCTAAAATTTTGAACAGTGGCATTGATTAAAATTGTATTTATTTTTAATTAAAAGCCATTTGTGTGCAAATTTTATAGGCTGCCAAAATTAGCGTGCGAGAGAAAATTACGAAATAAAGAAAATGAAAAGATTGTGAGTAAAGAAGGACCTCGAAGAAATTTTTGATTTTTAATTATATTTGAAATCCAATTAGAGATCCAAATTAACGTTAATGGTATTAAAATTAATAGAAAAAGTACTAGTAAGTTAAACTTTTTTTCTGTGAAAAAGCTGACTTTAAATTTTAGACTAATAGCTTTACCAATTAAGTTTTTTGTGGATATTTGTTGACGTTACTTTAAATGTACGTAAATAAAGTGAAATAAATTATTTTGTATGAATTGTTATTATAACAAATAAAAACATAAAGCTTAAGTTTATAAGCCAAGAACCCAAATATTTTAAAAAACTTAATTAAACTTATTACAGATACTATTATTGTCTATCATTAATTTACAATTATTATCCTATTTTGTCTGTGTTTATATTTATTATATTTTACTCCAACATATTTTCACGATTCCATTTTGTTTAGAAATTATTTTCATGAAATGTTGACGTCTTTTTTTTATGCTATCGAATTTGTCTAGCATTTTTCTAACCATAAATTTTCAAATTCTCTCAAAACTCAATCACAAAAAACAAAGTGTTCTATTTTTTGCAAACATTTGGTAGATTGCTGCAAAAACTTTAGCCATTTGGTGCAGGCCCAGAAACATTTCAATAAATTTGCATAGCCAAAACATCAAAACTCTCACACAGATGCACATATGTACACATATATGTGTTTAGTTATATCCCAAGTGCTGTAACCAATTGGTGCAATGGATACTTATAACTAGCATTGTCCTTCCATTTGCCGCTATCATCTAAAGCGCGCTCCTGGGATTTTGCCAATACCGCATTTTGCAGTCATATATAACCGGGGCCAAGCCCCAAACTTTGCCATGAGCCCCAGTTGCTAGCAGCAATGGCAACATTGCGGCAATTTGAGAGCTCGCACACAGATATTAATACCAAATGAAAATTGAAATTATGTCTATGCTCCACACTCGACACCAAATGCGCAGGACAAAGTTTTATGCTCCCCGCGCGAATTCAGTTGCCGTTCTCTGTTATTTAGCGGGCACACCCCCCAGACACACAGACACACACACACAGACATTCGAAGACACACATGCACGCACAATCGTATCCATAATCAATGATAATCCGCTGGCGTATTATAACCGCATTAACAGTTAGGCACGTTCGATACAATTCGTTACGTTTCGATAGATTTCATGCTCATTTCAGATATCTGTGTTTGTGTGTGTGTGTGTGGGCGGGGTGTATGTAAGCATAACAAATATAATTGTGTACAATTTGCGTAACATGCTTTTAGGCAAGTGAAGGAGGGTTTACGCACAAATTGAATTGCAACCAACTTTAGCATTTGCTTGATTTACGAAAGCCCACAAAACGCCTAACCACAAAACCAGCCCTTACCTCCCAAAAATCTTCATTATTTTTGCTGCTGGCCGAGAAATGCGTGACTGCAACTAGTGTGAATTGTTATTGGTATCTGGTATCTGGTAACTGGTTTCGGTAACATTATCGTTATCGAATCTTTGGCAGCAGACACAACCACAAAATCAATCAGAAAGTATCCGAGTTCGTGGCATTATCGCAATTGAATGGTAAACGCAGCTGCAACCGCAGCCACAAGATAAACGACAATTTAAAAAGTTTGCCCATCGCCTGACATTGATAAAAGGCCGAAACTCCACGCAGCCTAGCATAAAATATAAAAACAATTGCTTTACATTTTATTTTTTTTTAAACAATGCAATCAGGGATAGCCACAAAAAAAACAACAGGCGGCTCATCAAATATGAATTTTGTATGATGTGAAAAATGGCAATCAATTCGTTTACTTTAAACTGTAATTGAGTGCAAAATTAAAGCTATCTAAAGCCAGACATCTACAAGATTCGTATCTTTAGTAAAATATAAACTTTTTTAAATTAATTTTTATTTATGCCAAAACACTTTTTTAAATTTGTAAAGAATGACTTCATTTTATTTATAGCACCCACTATTTTATTTAAATTGTGTTATTATTTTCCTCTTCCATAATTTTGTATACACAAATGTTTGATAATTTTAGCCAATTTAAATATTTGAAGAATATATATCTAGATAGCACAAGAAGATATTTTATGGGAAATCCTTTAACATATGCATACATACATAAATATTAAAGACTTTCTGAAAAATATTTTTTACTCATTAAATGAAAACAGGAAAACATTGGAACGAAACTCGAGTTCTTGTTATCAAAAGTAAAATATTTATTTGTACTTACAGCAAGCATGTCATTTATAAAACATCTCAACTAGAAAATCGGTATCTTATTGCTTTTTATGGCATTTAAAACTTCTCGCAACCTATTAAAATTCATTTGTAAGCATCAGTTCACAATTTGCCAGTCAACAGCATTTTGAGTGCTAGTTCAACCCCACAAAAACTTGCCACGAAATAGAAACAGAAGTGCGGGGAAGAGCAGGAAGAAATGGGGAACAGGGTTACGCAGAAATTTGATTACAGCATAGGCAAAACTGCATTAGTGCATAAATCCATGTCAAGTCGAAGAGAGAAAATTCAATTAGCTGACATAATTCTATTTTTGCGCTGACAGCTGGCAAACGGCAGACGCAACACAATTTTCGCCAAAAGGGGTTCTAAACTTGACAACCTTGTGCCCGTGTGTGTGTGTGTGTGTGCGTGTGTGTGTGCTTGTTATTGCCTGATAGTATTACCAAGTCCATGACAACAACGTCGCCAGCACGAGCGTAAAGTCATAAATTTTGCAATGGCAGCGTTGCCGGCACGTGGAAATTAAGTGATGAATACCATAGGGCGCATAAACTTGCCAAAACACCCCCACACACACTCACACACACATATACACAGCATTTAGGTCGCTGCGCCTGGCCATATAAATTGTAAAATTGTTGAAGCGCAACGTTGTGCGCCGTTCGCCGCTTCCTCCTTCCTCGCATAAACATGCACGCAAAAATATTGAAAAATATGGCGAACGCTGAAATTTGTGAAATATTTTTGCAGCACACAAATACCCCACATGTGTGTGTGTGTGCGTGTGTATGTGTGCGTGTGTATAACAGTTGGCTGCTTCGCTGCGTGTTCAGCGTGGCGTAAGCCTTTGGGCACTATTAACCCAACTCTGTGAGCTTCACAACTGTCCAAAACTCCCGGACAGCCTCCCCCTAGATTCTATCCGCTTTTTGCAAATGATGCGCTAATCCAATTATTATCAATTCAGTGACAGGACGAAGGGTTCGTCCAGTTACAGTGCCTGTCCCCGCTGGCAGGGGCTTGTTAAAAATAAACACGCCGCCAACTTGATTGAATTCTACGAACCAGATTTGCTTACCTGCAAAGAGAAAGAGAGAAAAGTAAGGGGATTAGTGAAAAAAACGCTTTACGAGAATATTTATAATAGCATTATTTGAGACTTCTGGCTGCTTTAGCCAATTGATATGCCTTGTGTTGGCCAACTCTTTTTGGCCCATATCAAAGCCCAAATGCCATTAGGTAGCTCATTAAAAATGCATAAGTCTCGAGAAAATGCTGATAAAACAGCGTCGCATTTTCGATAACAAACAAAATGGCTGACGGATGGATGAAAATTGGCCCCCACTCTAAATTGAATTGAATTAAATTGATTAACCGAAGTACATAATTTTACTTTTTTAATACAATTTAATTGAATTGAATATATAATCATCAATTATTGTTTGGTTTTGGAAATTTTTAGAATAGTTACTCTTCTTTAATTTATTGGAAAATATTTTCACCTGTTTCATAATGAATTTCACAGTCTTTTACAGAAAAGCCCAAATGGTACCCAGAATAAAACCTTAGGTAAAAAAATGTCAAATATTTATGAGGAATAAATATTTCCTCACAAAGAAAATCTCCTTTTCTCATATTAAAATTTAAAAATTGAATATTGTCATATAGTATTATATTTCACTTAATTATATATAAGTTTATATTATTAATATCAATTTTAATTTTATTTTTAATACACCAAGTAATTTCATATTATCTCACTTTAAATCATTTTTTTTAAGTGAAATATAAGAAATATTTATGACACAGTATCACATTTCCCTTATATAACATGAATTTCCACATGCTTTTTGTACATAAAACATATCATATTATTTTATTTATCACATTAATTTTAAGCTTTCAAACTTTCTTTAGACAAGTTTATTAATAATTTAAGTGAAGATATTGACAGATGTGCAGCGCAGTAAATAACATTATAATCATCATTGATGTCACTATCTGTTATTTGCGCTGAATCCTTTGTGAAAAGGACATTGGCCTACCCCAAGGCGAATATTGAGGCACGTATCAAAGTCAACTCACTTTTCGTCGGGCTTAAATTTTAAACAAATAATAATATTTGCCACGCGGCCGCAGGCGAATGGCAACAAAAGCCCAACGAACCCGCCCCAAAATCCGGGCAACGGTAAAATGCCAAGGCAAACAAACAAACAAACACACACACACAAGCAACATGACTGCAAATTATCTGGGGAACAAGCAGCGTCAAAACTCTGGCAAAAAGGGCTCCAACAAGGAGGCTGTTACGTGGCAAGTGGACTCTGGGTGGAGGGGGGGGGGGGGGGGGGTAGGTGTTGATTCCGAGTCAGAGTGTTTGGCTCTGCCTGATTGTGAAATCGATAAAGTAAATCGCTGAAGCGATAACATAATAAATTCTACGTTTCACGCTCAACTACACGTTGCCCCTCACCATTCCTTCCCCCTTACCACCACTTTTTGCTGTACCCCTCCTATGGCAGAAGGTGCCACTGATATTTATACCCTGCATAGCTCCGCCAATCACTTCAGTTCACACAGAAGCCTTTGTGTGTGTGTGTGGGTGTGTGTGGGTGTGTGTGTTAAGGGCACATAAATTTTTATGATCTCAAATTGCAAACGTATTGTAAAAGCAACGCATTTACCCTTCCGCCTTAACCAACCCCACACCCCTGCCCTAGGGGTGAAAAAAAATACCAAACTGAGCAATGCAACAATCAATTTGCTTTTTTTGTGCCCTGTTTGTTTGTTTACTGTATGGCACATAACTCAATGGAGCTCACACACACATACACACACATTCAGAGAACAATAATAATAACAACAATCGGGACAACCCTTTTGAGCCTTTTTGTATAACCCTTGAGAAAGTTGCGCACTCAAAGTTGCCACAAAAACCCAAATGGCATATGGCAATTTTAGTGTGTTTGGGAATGTGTTTTTGTAGTTCAGAACTTTTTTAGAGATGAAAGCTATGAGGTAGACATTTTTAGTCAGTGATGATCGATTTCTAAGCTGCGACTGTGACAAGGACCACTTGATAATGAAGATATTTTAAATATTAAATTTCATATGATATTGCTAGAAAGCTTTACATAATTTGATCTTTGGCAAACAATCAAATATGGAAAATAAAGCAAATTAATGTTTTTGTTTATAATATAAAACTTAATAATATAATAATAATAAAACTTATAATATAAAACTTAAACTTAATCAAGTAATAATCGTGAATTACTATTCTTTAGGGTTAAGTCCAATACGCAATTTTTTTATATCGTACTTTATTTTAATTACCCTCATCTAAAAATTTTAATAGAGAACAGAAAACAAAATTTTTTTGTTGAATAACAAAATACTGAAAAAAAATTAATTTAAAATATTAATTTAATGAAATTTTAAATTTTATATAATATTTCTGCATGTATGTATGTGCTCATCACAGTTTGTGATTTATTTTTTTCGATTAGAAACTCAGACATAACTCAGCCACAGCAATCTGTAAAACTTTTCATTTTTTGGGCATTTTTTTCGTGTGCCATTAATGTACCGCCCACACACAAACACACACACATCATACACATTTATACAAATATATATACATATATGAGTATTTGCTGATTTCGCATTTATTTCGGTCGCATTTTTAACCTTTGCGCATTGTGTGCATGAAAAAATTATGAGTGGCATTAAAATTTGATGTTGGTTCAGTTCGCCGTTGCGTTGTTGTTGGCCCCGGGGTTGAGCACGCCTTTTGGGCCCTGGCCAGGAGCCTAGCTGGGGCAATGTCTCTGCGTAAGAGCCTCCAATTGTCGGCTACAAATCATGTGGGGCCATCAACGCCGGCAATGCCTCACACTGCCGTCAAGTACAGTTGTCCTTGACAGCTCGAGATCCTGAACCGAAAGTACAGTTGTCAAGCTGAATTTATATCTGTAGTTGTTGTTGTTGTTGTACTTAAGCTTGCAGTTTTTAATACACTAGCCAAGGGCTAGTTCTTATTCTTGAGAAACCGAAACTGAGATATTATATCTTATTAAATTCATAGATAAAACTTTTTACTTGAAACGAACTTCATTAAATTTTAAGTATTTAAAATCTGTAATATTTAATTTTATTAGATTTTTGGTTTACATTTAGTTTTGAAACTTTACATTTACTCTTACTAGCTATTTTATTTTTAAAGTAATATATTTTATCATTTATCCTGCACCCTCATTGCTGTATAAAAATATCTAAATGTTTGGCTAGCTTGATGTTTTCAATTTAATAAATTTGTTTACGTTTGCGAAAAGATAAGCTTGAATTTTAAAAGACTTTTTCTAAACTGTAATATTTAACTATCTTAAAATCTTGTATAATTAAAAATCTATTAAATATTAATTAAGGGTATTTGGGCTTCGGTTATGCAAACGCAGCTTTCTTTTGCTGGTGCTTTGCCGGCTTCGCCTTTGGCAGTGTCATTTAATTGCTGGCCCAGGCTGACCGACATAAAAAGCGCCAACATATTTCAAATGTCAAGTGAGGGCAGTGCCCGGCCAGAAGGGATGGCCGGGGAGGGGCGGAGCAGAGACTGGAAGTGGACATGGCAGAGCTTAAGGCGCAGGCGGAGCAAAGTGAAAGTGTTTTTCTGGGAGGGTGCACATAAATTTTTATTTAAAGAAGAAGACCCAGCAACAACAACAAGCACAGCAACAAAAACCAACGCACTTTATTACAGTTTCACTTGTGGGGTTGCGGCAACAGGGGTTGGTGTCGGGGGTTCGGGGGGAGGGTTTGTTGTGCATAGTTGACCTTTTGGTTAAAATGCCACGTGGACTGCGGCGCTAATTGTGAGTTAATGTGGCATTTTTATGAGCGCTTTGCGGTACACGTTAATTAAGTGAAATGTGCTCGAAAATTATGCAGCTGTGTGCCAGCTTTAGTTAAAGCCATTAACTTATAGCCCAGTTAAGAGTAAAACTAAAAAAAAAACTAGTCAAGAAACTTGTATCACACAAAAAACGAAAGTAAGAAACACCAACAAAAAAACAACAAACCAAATTGCTAAAAACTTTCTGACCTTAACAATAATTTACACTTACGCAGCGGTAAAGTTAGCGGCCATCCACGTCCCGTTCCGCCCCCCCTGGCCAAGACGCCTGCTGCTGCAAGTCGTTGCGGTCGGTTAACGCGACAATAAAAAACACTTTTAAAAATGTGCCCATTGTTGTTGGCCAAGGAAAACTTTTAATAAAAAGCAGTAGCAGCTATTGCTAGGGGTTGTTCCTGTTGTTGTTGTCGTTGTTGTTGCTGTTGTTGTTGGTGCTGTGCGGTGCCATAAAGTGAAAGTGCCCGAAACTTGGGCGTGGAAATTGCAATTTCTTCTGCTTCCACTTGGGCTTATTGCGTTGGGCTGCGTGGCAAAGCCGAGGTGCGGCTTGGGGCGTGACGCATTGAGGCATAAATAACAGCAACATTATTCACACCAACAACAACGCACGCTGCGGCTGCGGCGGCTGCTGCTGCTGCTGCTGCTGCTGATACCGCTGCCTCAGCCAGCTACCCACAGAACACGCCCCGTTGTATGCTACGGTTTTTGTTTGGCTGCTAAGCAAACTCTAAACTGTCTCAAATCCAAACTTGAACACAACTTTCTTTGCCCAAAACAGCAACAACAACAAGAACAAGAGCAACAACTTTAGCAGCAACAGCAGCTTAGTCAACTTGACTTTTTGGGGCGCGTTGCGTTGCTTGTGTTAAGTTTATTTGCTTTATTTACGCTTAGCCAAGTTTTTACTTTTCACCCCGAGCCAACAACAAAGTATATTTTTTAACGCTTTAGCGCATTTTCTTGCACATTCAAGTTGTTTTTCTTTTTTCTTTTCTTTTATTTTTATTGGCCAAACTTTGGACACATTTAAAATGTGACTTGAATTGATCCCCCTGCTAATAGACGTAAATTAGTTAATCACATGTTAGAGCTAAACTTGTTGGCACTTTTGTTTTATTGATATTTTTGTAGTGTATATATGAGATATCAAAATTTACAAATTTTTTTTACTACTAGATTATAGAATCTAGAATATACAATGTACATATGATATAAAATGTATGGTATATATTTACTCAAAATAAAAATGTATTTTACAAAGTAAACTATTTTGATAGGTTTGGATGAGATTTTATTTGAAAAATATTTGTGTTATTTTTTTATATTTCAACATTTTTTTTATCATTTCGAGTTTAATTTTAAATACAATTTACAGTGGCAGCTGTTGATAATGTTGAAACCCAAAACCGAAATGTAATTGGTTTCGTAATCCGCGCAGAATGTTTTGATTTTTATTTTGTTTTGCTTTTTTCCAGCCACTTGCAAACAGACGCTGTGAAAATATTCTTAATAATGTGGGTAATATTTAATTTCAAGAGTTTTTCATTTAATTTGCTGTTTTCTTTGAAGTTTACCACAGTAATTTTCCTCTTGCCTGTTGGGTTTTTTTCCCCAACTGGCCACATTTTGTTGACAATTTTCAGACTTCTGATTTTTATGGGGTTTACCTTGCGGCTTATTTGAAATGCATTGCAATTACTTGTCTGCTCGCAGCTGCCTTCGAGTGGCCATGGTTACTTGTAACGGTTAATTTGGTATTTGAGTGGTCTATCATCTCATCTATCTCCATCCGTCCGTTCGACCATCCATCTATCGCAGTCATCTATCTATCATTCAATGTGATTGCAATGACTTTATCTTATTATACGCCTGATTGACCATAAAAATTGAGCCGCTTCTTGGCCATAAAAATGAAAAGTTGTATAATTTTCACGCAGCACTTTGATGTTGCCCCTCTTCGATTTTCTCTCTATTTTTTTAGCCATTAACTGGCGCAAAAATATTGCCATTCCCTTGGGTCAAATGCGTAAAAATTGCTCACTATCAAAACTTTAGCATTTTGCCTATTTTCTGCTGCTGCTGCCGCTGCTGCTTCTTCTTCTTTCTGTCTCTCTCCCCCTCTATCTCTGCCTCGTTTATTTGGCAGCTTGTTAAGTTTTATTTTTATGTCTACGTTTTTGTCTTGCCACATAAAATTGCTTAATTAAATGAATTTATGTTTTATTGCTTCATTGCAACCACTCAAATTTGATGCGAGGCGCCGCCGGGCCCCAAAAAACAACAACAAAAACACAACAACAATTTATTTGGACGTGTCACGTAGCTTCTCATGGAGTTTCTTTCCAATATATACATTTAATACTGGGAGCCTTTGCGACTGTTTTTGCTTCAGCTCCTTTGCGTCCTTAATTATTACGTTAAATTGTGGCAGACAGTCGCGTTTGCTTCGATAAGGGACAGGGACACGCGTGTCTCGGCATAAGCTACAAAAATATATAACAAATATATAAATACGCCCAAATTGCCAGCGACAGACAGAAAAAAAATGTCCCCAATAATATTTTGTGGTAAGGTATGGCAAGAATAAGAGATAACAAATATATGTATGTTGATAAAATTTTCCATAACAATATTGAAGAGCTGTGGCAAAATATTAAAGATTATAACTTAATTAAAATTAAGAAAATGAGCTTTTCAAAAAACAAAACCTAGATTAATATGCCTACGGAAAAAAAGAGAAGAGAGCTTAATATCAAAGATTATAACTTAATTAAAATGAACAAAATGTTCTTTTTAAAAGAAATACATAGATTAAAATGCCTACGGAAAAAAAGAGTTTTTTTATACAATTCCATAAGAATATTGAAAAGCTATGGCAAGATTATTACTTAACTACAATTAATTAGAAAAAACCTAGATTAATATGCGTACGGAAAAGAAAATTTGTTATAAAATAATAAATAAATAATTTAGTTTTAATATCCTATGATAAAATATTATATCGTAAAAACCCGGTAAACAATATAGTAATCAGATATTGATAAAATTATCAGTCAAAAATAAAGCTCTTCAAAATTTGAAATGCATATACAGTCTTTACAAAACTTTGATTTTTAATCGTTTATTAACGGCATCAATTGTCAGCAAGCTTTTTAAAATATAAAAATTTATATTTTTATGTTTATTATAATATTATATATATATTATATATATATATATATCTATATATATATATTTGTGTATATATCTAAATTTCCCCACAGCTTACAAACTATATTTCAATTTCATAAAATTAACTTTCGCCTAGAAAAATATTGTCACAACTGTAACAGAGCCTAAAACTCGGTAAGCCGCCCGATAAATGAGATATTCTCAGCTTGCATCAACTTGATGCGAAATTTGTAATACCCACTTAGGCATAACTTTTGGTAAAGGTCTAAATAAGCAGCAACTGTGCTGAAATTTGTAGACATTTCTCATAGAGCAGCCGTGGGGCACAGAAACCCAAAACCCCGACAAATGCACAGACAAACCGATAGACAGACAGACAGAGAGATACCCACACATAGACACACACACACACACACACCCACACAATCAGCGCACATTACGCAGAGACAGACAAAGTTTTGTGCGTCGCGTTGCCTTTTGCCGAGGAACACGCATGTTGTCTGCGCGTTGTCTGCCTTTTAATGGTCTGGATGGGGGGTGTGAGCTGTGCTGTGGGGGTTGGGTTAACGCCCACACATATAACGCACCCACCTGCCAAAGATTTATGTAGTACAAAAGGTGCGCGCGTCTTAAAGTTGCCAAGCAAAAGCAATGAGCGTAAATTTATGCGCCAGCAAAAGGGAAAGACGGGGCGTGAAAGGGGCGCAGGGTTGGTAAAGGGTTAAGGGGGTCACATTCGTTGTGGTCAGCGTAATTAGGCTGCCATTAGCAGCAGCAACTGTAACTTTCTACCCAGGCATAACTCAAAACCAACTCAAAGATTTTTGCTTTCAGATTTTCTTTGTTTTTTTTTTTTGCAAACATTTTATGTGGTCAAAAGTTTTGGCCTAAACTCCTGCTGAGGATGGTTAGGGCTCATAAATAACCGAAAAAAGGGTTTCTCGCATTGTGCTTCATTTGTTTGTGGCATGCAAATGCATTATTAATGAGCATTTTGGGGCGTTTGATTTATGTGCGACACATAATTAGGATCTTTCAAAATAAAAGAGATTTCGATTTTCAATGGATTTTGTGTGAAATTTGTGCATTGCCTACTTTTGTGCGCTGTCATTACACATAAATCAATTTACATAAGCTGTACAAAAACTACATGCATTGCACACACACACAATCGCTTTACACTCAGCCATAAATAACCACAATGGCGACAATTGTGTAAATATAGCATTTAAATCAGAAACAGGCAACGCCCTTTAAGCACCAGCTGCCACACCCACCTTTTTTTCTCAATTCCTGTCATAAATATAGCAATTAAAATGTCACGAATTTTATGACCTATAATAATAAATATTTGCTTAAAATCATTATATATTTATATGGGGTTGCTTGGGCTGTGTAGCCTTAAATTGTTACCATATTTTCGTTTGTCTAAAATAGTTTTAAATATAAAAGCCGTTTTCAATATTTACAGGATATTTTATAGCCAGTTTCATTTTACACACTTCTGAGTGTTTAAATAAACTATATTCCGGCCTTTGGATGCATTTAAAAATATGAAAATATTGCCGGAAAAATAAACAAACAACATTAAATACATTTCAATTATTCTGGTATATTAAACTTGACACAACATTTATATTGTTTTTTATTTATATTTATTTTTAATACAAAAAAAAGTTGAGCAAACTTATCTGATTTAATCATTAAAAAATAAGCTTTATGTTTATATGTTTATATATTTATATATAAGCTTTATGTTTATGATCTATATGGGATTTATAATATTGCCATTTTGAAGAAGCGAAAACAATTCAATTCAAACCCAAATCAAAGTTAAATTTTTGCATTTTTGAATGCAACAAGAAATCTTTAATATTTACATATTAATTGACTATTAAAAATATGTAAGACTAAAATTAATTGAAAATTTCCATTAAAAATATTCCACACCAAATTTAAATATTTATTAAAATATTGTTAGATGTGTCATGCAATGAGAATAAAATAAGCGAAATCCTTGAACTGGCTGCACGTTTCATATACAATTAAATCGAAATCATGTAGGTAATGTAATCACATTACAACAAATTCATTGTTGTTGTTGCTGTTACAAAAACAAATTGCGCAATTTATTTGTAATTAGCACAGCTAATTTATGCCAATTTACATAACGGAAGCGAAAAAAGTGTTGTGTGAACACATTTTTTGTTTTTTATTGGTAAACCCTTTGGCATACGTTGGTAAATCAGCGAATAAATATAATTAATTAGGGAAATAAAAAAAAAGGAATTGTGTAAGATAAAAAAATGGCAAATTAAAATTGGTTTAAAGCGATGATATTTTGCATTAAAATAAAGACCAGCGTTATGCTATATGCACAGCACGTGCGCATAAATTAAATTATATGCTGATGCGGCTGGTAACCCTGGCAGCCGAAGCGCCAGTGTTGAGCAACTGACAGTATATCAAATTTCATTCATTAATTTCCATTTGCCAATGCCACGCCTGTCGTCTGCGACCAGGCTACAGCATTGCCGCTGACTTTCCATCAGGGCTATCGTGGTTTGGATGCGGGGGGTTGAGAGGGGGGCGTGTTGGGTGTTGGTAAGCCCCTAGGGTCCAACGCTCCCTGGCTGCGTGTAATTCAAAACCTGTGCGCTGTTTGCCGTTGTCTGTTCTATGTTTTGTATTTTGTGTTCTGTTGCCTAATCATGTATGAATGAATAATGACACGAATTTGACAAAGCACAAAATGTGTAGACATAAAAGGCATGCAGGTCCCCTCCGCCACGAAGCAAGAGAATAAAAAAATTTATTCATGCAAGTAAATGCGCAAAATAGAATACAAGAAGAACAAGAAAAAAAGTTAGAAAAAATTTGGGAAAAACAAAAACGAATAGCTATGACGCATTTTAAATGCTCTTTATTGTATTTATAGAGATAGAGCTGAAACGTTTATTGTATTTTCTAAAAATATCAGTATAGATAAATTAAAAAAATAGAAAATACATAATTAAATTAAATTTTCAAAAAAAATATATGTGTTTTACCGCTTTTCATAAAACAGAACTTTAACCAATATTTTTCACAACTATTAGTTATATATATTTAATTTTTTTCTATATTCTGAATAGAATACAATTTTATTAAAAAATTTCATTATTAGCTATAAAATACATATTAATAGCAAATGAGATCAGTCAAAATTTTTTTAAAAAATTATTAATATAGACCATATTTTGACCTAACATATCACGTGACATAGTCAAATGGGGCTTCGCAAGGGTATGGGAACACAAAAAATGTGAGACAACAAATTTGTTTGGCCGAGCCGGAGCACTGTGATTTACCAACGACGACAAGTAAAAATTACAAAACGCGGCTCAGCTTACAGCAGCGGAAACAGGAGCTCGGGCAACCGACTCCGGGCGGTGGAGTCGGGCAAATAGCGAGGGTACAGAGCATTAGAAGGGCGTGGTTATGTTTTAAGGCAACGCCAAGAGCACATCAAAGCCTCTGGGGGCCTGTGGGAAGCGGTTGCTTTTAATTATAACACGTTGCAGCACCGCAGTCAACTACTTAAGTAGCTGATAGTCGCCGGAAAAGCAGTTACCTCCCCCCTGTCCCACCAAATGCTTAAGTCAGCAGAACTAAGAAAGAAAAGAAAACAAAAAACAACAACGAAAAAGAAGAAAATTTACATTTATTATTAATGTGCTTATGCTGCAGCGTGCGCTTGCCCCAAGTTGATGCTATGATTTTTGGTGTGCTTGTGTCCTTTTGGGACAGGATACACGCACACAGGTAAAAGTGCCAGTGCGAGTATTATGCATTTTTAATGACGTCTGTTACGCACACAAGGCCCATCTCTTGAGTTGCAGATAATCAACGTAATCAGCACAACGAAATAAATTCATATTTATTATTGTGTGTGTTTGTTATTTTGACAAGTTTTTGCAACTTTAATCAGATATTTGAGTAAGTGTTTGCTGGCCAACATATGACGAAAATGCCCGACTTATTAAAAAATAAAAGTAAGATATTGTTAATTAAAAAATAAAAGTAACGTCTAACTGACAGATAAAAAAAACTTACTCATCTTAGAATTTCATATTTTTTATGGATTTAAATTTTCAACTGTTTTATTATTAATTATAATTAACTTTGTTAAATTAATTATAAATGTAAACATGGTGTATGATAAATAAATAATAATTGGATTATATAAAATGTTTATATAACTTTAGAATATTATTATTACTATATGGGTGGAGAAAACTATTGAAGTGTCATGAATTTTTGTTAATAGTTTAGACTGTACACAATATTTAAATATAAATGCATGCTAGATCTTTGAACAGGGTATCTACTAGTCGAATACTCTAGACTGGAGCACACTTTCTTGTGTTTTCTAGTAGTGTTTCGCCAACCTTGATTGGGCCAGCCAGACAAGCACCTTATGATTTCGTCTTTGTCTGCGTCCCTTTTTTTTCTTGCCGCTGAGTGCGTGTAAAAAATTGCAAAGATTTAAAGTTTGCTACGAGCGAAACTTTTGGCCAGCAGACAAAAAAAAGGTGCAACGACACGGCAGACAGAGGAGGATAAGGGGAAATCCATAAGCTCGAGTAAACACATATAAACATGAATATATGTATGTATATGTGTGTGTTTGTGTTTGGGGGTGCATAAAATATGACACACAGGGAGATGTAGAATTAGGGGCATGTTATATATTTATAAAGCACACATTTGGGCCGTGCATTGGGCAACAGCTTTTTATAATTCATTTGCCAAAAGCAACAACATTTTTTTTTGGCATTTCATTTGCGTAGCAAAGTCAACGAGGGGCAGGTGGGGGTGGTTGGGGGTTTGGATTTGTCGGCAGCAATAAAACACGAGGCGTGAAAATG
This sequence comes from Drosophila micromelanica, assembly GCA_004143825.1. Lineage (NCBI taxonomy): Eukaryota > Metazoa > Arthropoda > Insecta > Diptera > Drosophilidae > Drosophila > Drosophila micromelanica. The sequence goes on from SCDY01000529.1 coordinate 19,223, forward strand.
CCGCAGGCTAAACATTTAACACCAACTACGAGAGGCGGCACGCACATCCCAGCGGCCAAGCCAAACAGGATAATTGTCGTGCCACGCAGGCAATTAACACTGTCTGGACAGTAAGAGATAGGGAGAGAGAGGCTGAGGGAAAGGTTTTAGGTTGACAACAACAACAAAGCTTTGCAGATTCCAAACAAATTTATGGCCATCGCACAAAAATTAGTTGCAGATATTCCTGCTTGACTAACAGCAGTTGTTATTGTTCATCTTCTTCTGCTTCTTCTTCTTGTTTGCTGTTGTTGCGGACTATTAGTATGCCAGACTCAACCCATATCACATGGCCAATACACTAACCACATAACATTTATAGTGATCAAAGCTAAAACCCAATTGCAACTTTTTTCTCGTTTCTTTCTTGATTTAAAATCAAAGTTTTTTGGCCAGCGGGGGTGGGGCCGGGGGGAAATCGCGGGGCTCAATTTGAAATGCAATTGCAAACGGCAACATTTCATTTTGGGCTAGAGCAGTCAAGGATAGCTGGGCCCTGGCGGCCTGGCCATATCCTGGCCAAAGCACTTGAGTATTGCGAAACAAAAAGCTTTGGCAGCGCAATAAAAATTGCACAAAAATTTATTTTCACAAAACTTGCTGAGCGCAAAAGCTAAACAAAAAGTGTTGAATGCCCGCGTTTTGGCCAAAAGTATCCAACACAAAAAGCAAATATCCCCAAAGCAACAAATATAAAATAAAAATAAACAAAAATTGAGAGAAAAGAATTGTAGATTGAGTTTAGTTTAACAACGAATAGTTACCCTAGATTGATAGAGGAAAATAAATTGGAATGTGTTAAAGAAAATACACAATTGCATAAAATACATTTTTTTAAAATTTATTTATAATTTTAATCTAATTAATTCGAATCCAATTTATTTTTGCTTTCTGACGGAAAATTTTACAATTGTTTTTGCTTTATTAAATGTTGTTTAGCTTACATACATACATATGTCTGTCTGTAGTATTCCTTTGATTTTCAAGATCTTCTTTGCATTCTTAGGACCTTCGATTTTTTCTTTTCTTTTTATATTCTTTCTCGTAGGGCGAGAAATTGTAATGAAAATTCTATTAGTTTATCTTTATTATAAAAATATCATATGATTATTTTTAATTTTATTAATATATTCTTTTTTGTAAAATATCTTTGCTTTAAAATTAAATCAAACATTATAATTGATTTTCCTTTTTAATTTTCTATTTCTTACAATTGCAGTTTAAGTGTCGGCAATCTCGCAAAAAAAAAACACCGCATAGACCCGTTTTAGGACATCCTGTTGTTGCTGGGTGTTACAAAAATATGTCGTTGGCGTTGCAACTGTCGCATTGTGTCGTGGGAATCGGGTTCGGGATCGGCGGCCAGTTGCTTGCGGAGGCAAAAACTTTATTTCGGTTTCAATTTGCGATAAAAACAAGCAGCAGCAAGTTGGCCAAAAATGGCGACAACAGTCGCCAGGGCAGCGCCAATGCCACCAAAATGAAATTTAACAACTCGATGGAAATGAGTGGGGAATTGCAATTGGAAGCGGGAAGAACGGGAAGAACGGGAATAGCTGGGGCAAGCAAGCGGCATCTTGGGTGCTTTGACTTGGCACAAAAGGCACAAGAAATGCATTTGCTGTCGCTGCTTGTTTTTCAACATTCATAATAAATTTGCAGTCCAGGCGCCCACGTTCAGGCTCAGGCTCAGGCTCAGGCTCAAACTCAGGCTAAAACACAGGAGAAGCGCAAAAAAGGGAAACAAAAGCAAATGCAAGCAGGACACTTTTTAGTCCTGATGCTGTGCTAGCTCATTGCTCGCCGGTTGAAATGTAACGGATGCTGTGCAGCGCACTGAAATTTATATATAAACAGGATATGACAGGCAGGAAGCCTGCCCTAGCTGCCCTGAACCAGTCCCAAGTGCAGCTTCTACAATTTCAACTTTTTTTTCGCCTGAATTTTAATGCCAGCTCGGAGCATCTTAAGTTGCCTTTGGCTTAACTAAACGCCGACTCAGGGCCTGGGGCCGCAGTTGAAGTGGCAACAAAAACAATAACAGCAACAATTTCTCTAAATATTTGATGCTCTGCACACACAGCATGCACATTTTCTTTCAACATGAACCCTCCCATGAACTACGCATATTTATTGACAAATATGCACTTGAAAAGCACATATGAAATATTCGGAAAAACGTTTCAAGCTGTGTTCAGCTGCTGTTTGGAATTACTCTAAAATTCCAGCGCATAATTTCGTGTGAGGAATGAAACATTTTCTTCGTTTTTATTGTTTTTAAAGCTTTCATATTTTACTTTTAAGTGTTTTTAGTTAAAAATTTTATTACATCTTCTTGGTATTCATTCAGGCAGTACATGCACTTTAAATAATACATATCTTATAAATTCAGATTAAATCGGAAGAAAAAACCACGACTAAAATGCTGTTTTAGCAAAAAAAATCTGTTATATTAATAAAATCAGGAAATTAATGAACAGATTTTAAATAAAGAATAAATCTATGAGACAAATATGGACCAATATTAATCATGCAAATCTGTGCCATTATTTTTTAACACTAATGAAACCAAACACATTCGATTAAAAATATAAATATGCAATTCGAAATTAAAATTTTTTTTAATTAGTATATGAGTATGAGTATGACCAAAAAGTTAAACAAATTTTTTTTTCAATAATGCATATATTTTAAATGTAGAATAAATCTATAGGATAAGTCTCGAAAAAATGCCATCATACGTAAAAATCGGTTCACCTTTGACAAAGTGTGGGCTTAAAATATGGGCGCTATTGATCCTGAAAAATTTGCTCTCGCCAGTTTTAAAACTGAGATATACACATTTTCACGAATTGTCATACCCCACAGTACCTAAGCCACAAATCTTAACACTTGATGCGAGTACACAAGTATATATTCCAAGTTCGAATTTGATGAACGGAACAACTATCAAAAAATTTTATTTAAAATAAAATATTGCTTTACCCAAAAAAAAAAAAATAAAATAAACTGACAATAAAATTTTTTTGCTCAAGCAACAATAAACATTGAAGTGCAAAAATTCATTCATGTAAAAGTTAAAATTTTACAACAATGCACAAAAAAAAGTTTACGAAAACTTCAAATTAGGCAATAAAATTTATAGCTCGAAGTGGTGGACTCTATATTTTAACTATAAGATGCGCATTAAACGCATTATATCAGTAGTTATAGCCAGTGCAGGAAAGTAAGAACTGTAAATCTGTGGACACACAACTAGCACGAGTTGCATATAAATCACGCATACGCAATGTTTTCCAATGGTGAATACGATAAATTACCACGTCGACACAATAAACAACGCACAAAAGTCAGACAGAGAGACGGAATGCGAAGGGGCCAAAGCTGTAAATAAACCACAAATGGATAAAAGAGAGAAAGCAGAAAGCACTCAGAAATGCTGCATTTAATTAGAAGAGACTTTAAAGTGGCTGCAACCGGAAGCAATATATTTGGTTTTGATAAAGTTGAAAGAGTGAATTTAAAGTTTGCTCATGTTTTAAAAATGTGTTTACCATTATTATGCTTAGTTTAAAGCGGGCAATCAAAATAATAAATAAGCTGCGGCTGGAAAATCTTGAAAAACTCCTCAAGTGCAACAGCGCAAAAATCAAAACATCAAAAGTTAAGAGCTCCAACAACAACAATTGAGTAAAAGAAGAAGAAGAAGCAAAAATAAAAACAACAATAGCAGTTGAGCGCACCGAAAACAACTTTATCCAATTTCTTATTGCGCTGATGCCCTAAAAGAAGGTCTCTTAGATTAGCCAGCAAATATGCAACGTCTAATAAAAAACATTCCGCATTCTATAAAATATATTTATATATTTATTATAAACATTATATAAACATTTATTATTGATGAGCATCAACAACCTAATTTTTATAACCTTAATATAAAACAGTATTTTAAGGGTTTTCAATATACTGTAAAAATTTAATAAGATATATTTTTTCTCATGTACTTATTTTTAATTTACAATTAATTTTTGGACATCACTAAATAAATGGTTTTCTTGCACAATTTTGGTTTCAAACACAAAATTTTGTTGTAACCAACTAATTTATATACTCGAGGTTTTAAAAAAACACCCAAGAAATATTAATTTAATTTTTAATGTAAGATTTTCAAGAAGAAAAAAGGCTTAAGATGTATATACAGAATAAATAAATATAAACTCAATCATTAAGCCTGCTTGGATTGTGATAGCTTATAATATTTATTTATATTTTTGTTTACTCCACAACAACATAAATTTTAAAAATGATTTGTAGCGGCAATACAACGTTAATTGGTTCAGATTAGAAATTCATCGTAGAACGGCTAAAAATACAGTTAGGGTATTCATTCTTTAAGTCTTTTTTTCTTGTTCTGCTTTTTCGATTTCTCTTTTTTTGCGCTGAGGCGAGCATACAGCGCTAAAGCACGTACAAATCGCATTTCTTAGGCGCTAGTCTTATCCCTTTTTATGGCTGTGTGTGCGCGAATTTGTGTGTGTGTGTGTGTGTGTGCCTGTAAGTATGCTACGGCAAAAGGCAACGCTTGTTTGGCTGTCAGATTTACTTGTCTGCTCTTGCCTCGCTCTTTCTCGCTCCAACTCTCTTTCTCTTTCATTCCGTCTCTCTCGGCCTCGCTGTGTGTGCTATAAATTGACAGCTAAATCTGCAAAAACATGATAAGACAAGCGACATGCCAATGCGGCCAAGGACTACACCGCCCGCCAAACCCATGCGCCTTAAACCTATCTGATATCTGTGTTTATATCTGTATCTCATCTATTTGGGCCTGGCCTCCATATCTATTTTACCCAACAACAACAATAACAACAGCAACAGTAACAGCAACAGCAACAAATATAACCAAATGTTTTGGGCAACTTGCTGCGAAATTGCTTTTCGATTTATTTTTATATGTCTGCCAAGTTGCGAGCATTGTGACAAATTAGTCTTAAGGTTTTTTCTTTTGTTATTGTTTATTATTGACGATGTTGTTGTTGCTGAGCTGGCACAAATTTGTAAGATTCCATCAACGTTTTAGGCCAAAACATGTGCGCGAGCCAAATTGTTAGCCAAGTTGGGCTTAGCTGCTTTTGATTAAACCATTCAAATTTGCTAGCTCTAAAAGAAAGTAACTATGTGAAACAATTCAAGCGATTTAAGAGAGTTTGTTTTACATAATACACATATTCTATATAGATCAGGATTTATTATATCCTAACTGTGAAAAAAAACCTGTCAAAATTCATTTCAACCGTTTACTTGATTATTATAAACACTTGACAACAAATCGATATGCAAAATAGTAAAAAATAAGTTTATGTATAAAAATGTGTATATGAAAACAAATTTATTTTATAAAAGAAAATATGAATTATTCAAACACTTAAAATATCTTTATTTCCCTTTTTAGTAACCAAAAATTATTTTATTATTCTTTATTCTTAACAGTATAAAATCCCATTAAACAACTGTTTTTCAAATGTAAGTTGTACTAAAAAAATTGTTTCCACGTGAAAAATAATGTTTAAGTAACAACCAATCAAAAGATTGACGGAAATTAAATTCAAAATCATTTTGGAAATGCAACTAAATATATTTACATTTGTACCTCAAAGTCTGCCTCACATTATATATTTTAAAGCTTATACAATATATATTTTATACTCTTAAAGAGTATAGCAATCTTGTCAAAAATTTAAAGCAATTGTGGAATTGAAAAATCATATAAATTTTTATTAGAAAATAAGCTAAGCCGCAATTTAATTAGTTCTATAACTACGAATTTTTTAGACATAATTTTGGAATCCATTGTTTGTCATACAAAGCTTTATTTATTATTTATATTTTATACGATATTAACGTATCTCGCTATCAGTACTTATAAATAAATAAATTGAAAATTTTTTAGATTTTAGATATTTTCTATACGAATATTGATCGCAATCAAAATATTCAACACAATGGCATTATTTCGAACCTGCTTTTCGCCAGCTATGCTCCGCTTACTTACCTAGGGTCTTGGTCCACTGGGCGGTGGGTCGCCAGTCGGGATAGTGCTTGGGGAAGAGTTCCCTCGTCCAGTAGGTGTGCAGGACAACTTTGTAGACGGCGAGCCGATCGAGCGTGCAGCCCGTTTGTGGCGCCGGCTGAGTGGCAGCAGCAGCAGCGGCAGGAGCGCCAGCTGGGGGCGTGTTCAGCGTGGTGGGCGTGACAGGGTCCGTATAGTAGTAATTGCGATTGCTGCGATAATTGGCATTCACATTTGCATTCGCATTCGCATTGCCGTTCAGATTGTTGGCCGTGTCGAAATTGATGTAGTTCTCGCCAGTTTCCGCTTGTTGTTGCCGTTGATTGGCCACGTTATAGGCATATATGGCCGGATTTGATATGAAGGAGGCGCCGTAATTGCCGCCGGGCTGCCCTTCAGCAGCGACGACGACGCCGACGCCGGCTGCTGACAGCGTTAGCAGCAGCGCTGCCAGCAGCTGTTCGAATTTGAATTTCGCCTTCATTGCGCTCGATTTTCAACTTAATTATTTACTTTTTGTCAACTGCAGCCGGCCTAAGCTATTTATAGATTTGGATTATTTCTTTTTGAATTTCTTTCACTTTACATTTGCCGCGGCTTAAAAATAAATGCACGCACACACACACTCACATACGTACAGCGCGCACACACACACACACAGGCGCACGCACATGTGCTTATTTTTGGGTTCCTTTTACTTTGATATTCACGTGGCAGCGGCGCGACCAAATGTACAAACGTTCGAGAGCATGGACAACCGTCTACGTGCAAAGTTCGTTGCGTACTGAAAGCTGAGCGCATGTTGCGGCAGTCGTACACACGGCAGCATAACAATTTTATGCAGCGAGAGACTGGCAGAGTGAAAGAGTGTCAGCGAAAGAGAGCGGTGAGCTGATGAGAGCGCTGGTACTTTTGCGCTCTGTGTTGGGGAAATTTTTCGTTGTGTCGGCTGTGAGCGAAAAACAAAAAAGCAGCCTGTTGAGCTTTGACTAAAGTTATGTACGTATCGATGTTGTTGTTGTTGTTGTTGTTGTTGCCTCTGCTGCTGTTGTTATTGCACATTTCCTTTTCGGCATTTGAATGGCAGCGTTAATGAAGCAGCACTTGTCATGCAATTAACGGTAACAGGCAAATCACCAAAGCGCCAACTGGTATGCAATGCTAACTGTACTCAACAGCAGCGGCAATAACAACGATAACAACAACAAAAACAGCTGCCAACAATGAGCACAATTTCCGATTAAAATCAATTGAAGCACTTTAATTGCTACAATTCAATTAAAGAACACGTTAATGGGCAATGCACAACTAAAACAACAACAACAACAACATTCATCGATTTTGAGCGTGGGCATTAACACACACTGAAACACACACACACACACACACATACATAGAAGCACAGTCTCATTGGGAAATTAGTTTTCAATTCTTTGCGCATTGTTTGTGGCAGCTTAAGTAGAACTTGTCAAGGCAAAGTTTTAGCCCAGGCGCAAACAGACTTTCGCATTACCTGAATTGGCAACGAAAACTAGCTACACTACGAGAAATTAATGTGACCAATGTTAAAAATCTATAAAGAATAATTAAATGCAGAAGAATTTAAGCTTTATTATGAATACAATTGAAAAAATTAACTACACTGCAACAAATTAAGGTTATGATATGCAAGAAACGTAATGGTATGTAAGAATAAACTATTTAAAAAAAACAAAGTTTAAGAAATCTAAAATGAAATTATTCAATTTTTTGACTTATGTAAATTCAAGACAAAACTAACCAAACTAACATCGTATGTAAAATAAACCCTGAATATGCATAATTTAATAAATTTAATAAATTGAAATGAAAAGACATGAAAACTTAAATTAAAGAAATTAAATACAAATAAATAAATTCATGATCCACCTTATTTAAAGCTATTCAATGAATACACTGAGAAAAATAATTGTAGAAAACAATACAAAACAGGATTTAGATTGCCCAAATACAAAGCCAAACTTAAATACACTGAGAAAACTATATGTTCACAATTAAGTTACTATGAGAATATGTGCGAAAATTAACAAAAAATCAGTTAACAAAAAATTTATCTTACAAAAATGAAATTTTTTTTTTTTTTTAAATAAAATATTATTTCAGAAGTGTTTTAATTTGTGATCAATTTAACAGTGTAAACACATTTATTTTTATGCTTTAATTTTATTCTTACACATGTAAAAGATTCACAAAATTTGTTTAATTCGTGTTAAATTTACAAAGCAAATTTTAGCTGAAATTTTGTTTGTTTTTTTTTGTTTTTTTTTTACCCAATGGCCATAAAGTTTGTATTTGTGCTGGATAATAATTGTTTTCCTCAAGTGTATTACTCCAGTACAACTACGTAATTGCTATTGACACACCCACACACACACCCACACACACACACACACACACACACACGCACACACACCGCACAATTATGCGAACCGAAAATGGTTGTTGGGGTCCTTAAACAATTATGTGTTGCACTTAAACGATTTGTACGTGATGTAGATTGTGTCCTCAGCTACCACCCCGCCACCGCTGCCACCCCCCGCACCCCCCACCTCACCTCGAACATTGCTGTACAGTGTAATCCCGTGCACGCTCGCGTGCTTTTGTATGTAAATTATGCGTGCGTGAAATTTATTGCAGTTAATAATAATTGTCCATTTACCATTTGAATGACGACCACGAAAATGCCCAAAGCAACAACAACAACAACAACAACAACAATGTTGTTCGGCCCCTGAACGCCCACTTGTGGTCAATTATAAACGACAATTTGCTATTTGTCTTAGACAGGTTGGCAGCACTAGCTGGGCAGGGGGGTGGGGGAGGCAGATGTGCCCCTTTGGGGGCTTTTATTGTGCTTTAAATGCCTTCCATTAGTTAAGAGCTTTTCTTTTTTATGGCCCCAGTTAAATTTATGCTTATGATGTGCTAATGTTTCATTTGTGCTTTGTTTACTTAACAAACGGTTAAATTTAACAAGGGGAAGTTTAATTGAGATTAAATGTGGAATTTATGAATTCAATAAAATTCAAAAAGCAGATCAAACTTCATGTAGTTTTGAGCTTGTATATAAAAATGCTGTTAATAAGAACTAAAACTTATATAAATAAAATTGTTTAACCCGGCGCAAAAAGCCTACATTTCAGTTGCTGACAATAACATGTCGCACCACTGTAAAGCGTTGTAACAGCAAAATAATGGGAAATTTCGCTCACAAGAAATCAACTGCACAGGCGCCTACATACGCTTTCTCTCTCTCACTGTCTCTCTCTCTCATTAACGCTCCCTTACAGCTACACCTGTACACAAACAACAAGCACACACAGACACACACACATGTGCACACGCGGCATTGCGTTTCATTGACCAAAAATGAAATCAACGAAAAAAAATCAAAGGAAGATTCTTGCATATTACACGCAAATGTACCGTACAGATGAGTTGAGCAAAAACACACACACACACACACACACATAGAGAGACAAGTGAGCTTTGGCTATGGCTTTGATATCCGCTTTCATCTATTTGACTTGTATGCAGAGCGTTAACGACACACACAGCTGCAAAAATCCTAATAAAGTTGGCATTTGCCAAACAGACACACAGACATGCAGACAAACAACAACAGAGCAACAGCATAAACCGATTCCCCCCCTGTGGGAACATGCACATGTACCTGCACCCGCTATTGTTGTTGTTGTTGTTTTTGTTATTGCTGCAGCTGCTTTTATTGAATGTTGAACAAAAAGCATCCAAATGCAACGCTAGTCAGTCAACCAGATGTAGGAGAAGAGTACAGCAGTTCCAAGTCCTGAGTCCTGGCATACGTGTGCACTTCCCACCTGGGACACCTTACATTTGCATACAAAAACAACTATCTAGTTCCTGCTGGGTGTTTTTTTTTTTTTTTGTTTTGGTTTTGTTTCGTGTTTGCATTCTTGCTTTTTATTGGTTCGCATTGTTTAGTTGATTCGCGTTGTGCTTTATTTCGTAATTTTTTGTTGTTGCAAATAAATAAATCCACTCAAAATAAATGCAAGCACAGCAAAAACAACAACAACGTAACCTTTTTGTTGTTTTCATAGACACGCTGTCATATTTTACAGTTACAAACGGGCGCTGCTCAAAAGGCACAAAAACCGCAATGCAAACTACTAAATTCTCATCAAAGCACATGTGCGTGTGTGAGTGAGAGAGAAGAAAAGTGATTGGGTAATTGGTATTTTGTTGTATTTGCTTGCCATTTTATTTTCTAGCTTTTTTATTTCGTTTTCGATATTTGCATATTTGTTTATATTGGGCAAAATTTGCTTTTATCGTCTTATTTATTATTTGTTTGGGTATTTGGGTAGTCGGTAGCAAAAATTTATATTTTATTTATAGTTTTTTTTTGTATTGGACGCAACTTGAGAATATGAACTAAAGGCGAATGCAAAATAATGATTTTTCAATATGTTTCAGTTATGTATTGGTGTAACAGAGAAAGAATGATTTTCTTTAGGAATTTAAATAGAGAGAGTGAGCCAACATTTGAGGTATTTAGGTCCTTAGAAACTGTTAACTAAATTTTTTTTTATTTGAATTGCAAATATTCTTTAAATATTTACAGTTACAATTACTTAAATTTACAATTTTATATTGTTGCTCAATTTGAACATTTCTAAAACTTTTTATTTATGTACATAGATAAAGTGTGTTATTTTTTGGTTAATTATAAAGCTAATAATAAAAAAAAATAATTACCCATTATAACAAATGTATCGTAAATTTAAACATTTTATCTAATACAATTATTAATTTAATAAATACATTTAAATTGTTTTTATAATAACAAGCAAAATGCCCGAGGACCCAAAATAATTAAGCGCATTTAATTGACAATTGAACACGAGAAATAAATTTCAACTTTTTACAAACTTTTTTAATAACATGCAAAAATATATTTATTTATAAATAATAGAGAAAAATCGGGTTTGTGTATTAATGAATTTAATTGACGTGTAAATTAACTCGATTTTCTGTTCAATATTGTTTATTCAGGTGTTTGATTGATTGATGTTGCACATTCCGAAATGTGTTTGTGTTTAAGTATTAAAAAACACTCCATTTAAGCTAGTTTTTTATTCAAGTCAGACATTATAAAAGAAATTATCATATGGAAATGCCAAAGCTTTGAAATTTATGAACAAAAAAATGTTTCATAACGCTAAATTTAAGTTGCGCACGAAAAAAGCGCGTAAAAAATTAAGTTAAAAAGCGTGAATAAAAGAGGGAGTTAAAGGGCGAAAGAAAGGGAGGGGAGGGAGGGAGGAATGGATGCTTGCACTCACACAAATGCAGTGCGTACATTTTAATGAAATGGCAACTGATTTAAAGCGCTGCCCCAAAAACCAGTCAACTGTGTGTAGGTGTGTGTGTGTGTGTGTGTGTGTGTGTGTGTGGCAACAGGTCTGAGTTACATTTTCATAGCATACTTTTCAGCTGCGCCAAAATGCCGACCAGAAGCCAGCGCCTGACACAGTTAGGCATCAAATTATGACAGAGCACAAGCCCCCCACCCCACACTCTAAAGGTGCAGCAACAACATTTAATGACTTTTCTCTCTTTTTCGCTTTAATTTGTGCGCGCTTTTTCACTTCAAAGCGACGTCGAAATTTATGCAATTAATGTTCCGCAATGCATTTCCCATGCACTTTGACACTCGCAAATTTTCCATTTTTCCCTATTTTCTTTTCTGCCGCATTTTTTTTTTTTTTTTGTACTTTTTTTCAGTGGCTGCCAAATAAAAGTGGCCAAATTAGCTTTGGCTCAAAGTAGAAGCCAAACGGGTCTCTTGGCCAAAGTGACAGCGACAGGATTTTTGGTTGGATTCGGGTCTACGTGATCCCCGTTTTAATGAGCCCACCCGCAGAAAGTTTGTAAGCCAACTTTGTCCCTCCGCAGCCAAATGTGCTGCGTTTGTAGGCGCAGTAAAGCCAACAGAAACTGCAAACAGCATTTAGCATTGCCATCTCTTTTTCACACTATCTTTGTCTCGCTCACTCTCCCTTTTTCTCTTTATTAGCTGTGCAAGCCGATGCGCTGTCATTTGCTCGCCCCACAAAACGCATTTGCGGCTTTGTTTATTACTCTCACAACTAGCTGTTGTTGCTGGGGGCCAAAACGAACATGGCCAAAAAATTTTGTCATGTGCGGTTAGCCAGAAATGTCGCCATTGTTAGTGCATATTGCATACAATACCTGCATAAAAGCTATACGTATCATGTACATGTAGCTACATTTATTTATTTTCCTAATTAACTTGGATATTTTTGGAATTACCAGCTAAAAGTTTGTAAACAAAGAATTTCATATATACATAAATATATTTCCATGAAAATTCGTTAAAATTCTCCCTTGCTGTTATACAAATTAATTAAAAACAAATAAACAATTTCTAAATTAAACAAAAGGAATTTATATATATATTTATGTACAACAATGTATTACGTTTAGAATTCTTGCTTTCATGATTTTGTATACATGCATAAATTTTGAAAACGATAATATCCGACTTATGCAACATTCGCTATTTTAAGAATTTTCCAAGAAAGTTGTATTTTCAGTATTATAATAATATTTTTAGTATTATATATTTATATATAAATATTATTAATTTTAATTACATTATAATCTTTTTTTATTAAATTTAATTTTTATTTTTTAATTCACTGAATTCTTTTATTTTGGACTATTTTTTTTAAGGAAAAGAAAGCTGTATACTTTTATTTTTATTCTCAAAAATTGAAGTTTTTCCACATTTAATATCCAATAATTAAAATTGCCTGATAAACGTTCAGTCTTAAAGTCATTAACTTATCATTAAAAAGTCAAACGATTCAAGTCCTTTGTGAGGTTGGCGATAAAAGAGGATATTGGCGTGCCATAATTAATTAAATTAAAATGATGACAGAGCAAATCGCATTTGTCGATTGTTAAATTTCAGCCGCCGCATAATTACGCGAGCATAATAGAAAATGCATTTTCCGCCACTTCCCGAATTTCCAGCAACAACATTTTCCGCCAGCTTCAATCTAATTGAAATTATGCAATTTGCGGTCAACCAATTGAGCAACCAATGGGCAACAGAACAACAACAACAAGTCCTTAATGCGTGCATAAATAATTTTTAATTGATTTCCGATTATTTTGACGGCCGTAAATGCAATCAAAGAGACAGACAGTAAAAGACGTGCGGACAAAACCAGACAGAAAGCGACTGCGACTAAATAAATATTTTGCAATTTAAATCATATTATTATAAAATAGATCAAGGCACAAGCGGCGGATGTTACCACATCAACATGAGGCAAAAAGAAAAAAAATTTGAATAAATATAAAATTTATTTGGGAAAAGCATAAAAATTAAAAACACAAAGCGTGCACATATATAGAGTGATGTATTTATGTATTTATGTATTTATGCTTGTTTTGCATCTCCATGAAGCGAACGGAACAGAGAAGAACACACACAACGCCGCACGACCCATAAAGATCCACAAAGAATAACATTTCTGACAGCCAACAATACAAACAACATAAAACAACAAACAAGTGGGACAAAAGGCACACTGCCAGGCAATAACATACCCTGCAAACAAAGACAGAGGGTAAGAAAGTCAGATAACTTAAAATTTTTCCAAAAATATAATATATATAAGTATACTCAAACTATCCATAAATATGTAGAGTAGAGTATAATATTTAATAAAGACTTATAAATATCTTTTTTTTATAAAAAAAGACTATTATAGTATTTATAAAGTAATTATTTTTGTGTTAGCTTTTGGCTGTTATTTTAATCACAAATACTCCCCTGCACACTCATCTACACCCACACACCATATCGTTACAAACCTACCCACAGAACACAATATACCCTTCTCCAACGCTTGCCGTACAGAGCATAGGAACGACAGCATATTTAGAAAGTTTATGGCCAAACACGCTTATGCCATATACACGTGTATATGTGTGTATATTTACTGTAAATTTGCTAAAAAAAAAAACTTTAAATAACATTCATTATGCGCTAAGCCTTTGAAAACTGACAACTGACTGGATTAAGACACATTTAGCGGGCGGATACGAGACATTCGACAAGTGGCAAACGAATTTTTAATGAACTCTGGCCACACATACAATAATCTATGTGTAGTATGAAAATGTGGAGCACACATGCCAAAGAATTTGGTCGCTTTTTAAACTGAAATAAATTATGTCGCTGTGGCTAGAATATTAATGAATTAAATATAGATATTATAGTAAAAAAAAATTATTGATTATATATGTTGATTAACTTATTCTTATATAAAATGGATAGATTTTAATTTAATTTTAATTTAATTATAAATATTTTATTAGAGTGGCTTTTTAATGTGTCAAAATTCATTTAGTTAAGTATGCAATATAAATGATTATATATTGTAACGAGAACAAACAGTTTATAATTATTTATATATTAAAATATGACGGTATTTATAAAAATATTGTTAATCAGCTTAAATTGATTGGATTTCCATGCATTCAAATATGTATACAAAATTGCAACATATGCCTATTATAAATGTTACAAAAACATATTTAAAAAAAAATTATTTTTAAGTGTTGAATCCCCACAATTACAGTTTAGTACTTTAAAATCACATTGGTAGGAAATATTTTATTTTATCTTATCACACAGTTCAAACATATTTCATAGTAATTCAAGTAAAATAATTTTCTTCTTATAATTTTAGTTGGTGTCAACGGGTTCATTGCTCATCTTCCACTTCCTAATGGACCTCAATGGGTAGCACAGTTTCAGGCGCGCCTTGACATTGCCGGGTCGGCACTTTTAGTGTAAGTAAACACACTTCGCACACTGCTCAGCCTCATTAAGTCAGTCAGAAGTGTGGGCACTCAGCACATGACATGGAACAAAATAAACTACAATTGCAACTACAACTACAACACCCGACTGCCAGCCACGGAGCTCTTTGTATTGGTCTGTCAAATGGTTTTCTTTTTCTTTTTCTTTTCTTTGCCAGCGGCACATAAAACTTAAGGCAAGTTCTTACATTGTTGTGCTCGGGGCTAGAGATGGGCGCCAGAAACATCGACGCATTTTCAAGATTTAAAGAAAATGGAGTTTTGAATATTCAAATAAACACGCTACCCAACAATACTGGAACAATCCTTCACAACACATACATAAAATTCACACATCAAAAATTACCATAAACAGCACAATACACAATATAAGGTCTAGGCAACCCTTAGACCCTTAACGATATTATTCAACGTAAACTAAAGCAAGCACAACAAAGCAGTCAAACTCGCATTTTAATGCGACATCTTACAGCACTACACTACTACCCAAAAATATTCGACACAAATTGCAGTTCAATACACCACCCAATAAGACCCTATAAGCAAAGTACACAGTTCTACCGGACTTACAACTCTACAACTAAAGACATGTTCAATCTTATTTATACTCATAAATGAGACGATACTACACAACTCTATAAGGCTTTGTAATATAATCCTATACGACCTTGCACTGCAATATAAGACTTTGAACTACCTAACATGACTCTAAACTACCTTACATGACCGTACCGTACAAAACACAGCTCAACATCGATTCGACACTACCATAAATACCTCCACACTATCTTACACAAAAATATACTAGCTTACACGACTATTCACTACAGGACCTTACACCAGCTCACGCGACCCTTTAGCACTACACTACCCCAACATAGGACGAGACTATATTTTATTACATTATATTACACTACTCCCACGAATACAAATTAATTATTTAAATAATATATAGAATTTTTAATAATCAGCTTCTGCGATTGTTTTCTAAACATGAAACTATAAGCTCACATGATTTTTTAAAATTCTATTTGAAAATTCTAAAAATCGTGCCCATTAGCTGTCATCACTACCTACTATGAACACATCGGGACTGTGCGTTGTGCGTGCACCCCAAAAACTAGCGTGTCTAATGAGCAATTCAAAAGTTTGCATTTTCATTTTCGTTTTTGCCCCAGTCGAGTTTCTCGTTTTTGCGCGCGTTTTCCATAGCCGTGTTGTTGTCATCTCAAACAGACCCTCGTTCGCCTTCTAGACGCCCAAGTGACAGCTTGAGAGCTAAATTTTCCAACGCTGCGCTACTTGGGATCATCTCGGTCAGAGCTAATAGGCCGCCGACTCAGATGCGAAAATAGTTTTTCTCTCACCCCCCACCCCCACCAAACAACTCGAGTGTCTCGAGAGTGAGTGATTCACGTCAACTATGGCATGATTCTAGGCAACTAAATGAGTTGTCGTTTTTATTTTCGTGAGTGGGCGGCTGACATGAGGGGTGGGGGCGGAAAGAGGGGTGTCGTGCGCGGGTGCGACTCTTGTTCGCTCTTGGCAATGCTTGAAATGTGCTTGTGGCACAGTGAAGACCCAGCAAGTTGGCTAAAAGCTTAAGTAATTAAAGAGCTGCGGGCAAAGCTGGGCTAAAAGCAAGTTGGAAATGAATTCAAAAAAGGAAACAAATGTGTTAAAAAGTGAACTAAAATCTAAAGGCTTTAAATCAAATTGGGGTGTTTTGCTAAAATTTAAAAAAAATAAATAAAATAAATATACAAAAAATATTTTTTCAAAATTTAAATTAATTTTATTATAATCAAATTAACGAAAACAATATAATTATGATTGTTTATTTATTCATAGCAATCTTATAAGTTTTTATTAACTAACTACTTTTGTAAAATGTGTTAACTGTATTTTAACAAAGCACAATTTTGTCGCCAAGCTTAGCGAATGCATTAAATGAATTTAATATTAAATATTAACGTGGCGTCTCCCCCTTGCCAACCCCTCCTCGTGCATTCTCCGCTTAAGCGAGGAATATTCGAAAGTATTTTCTGCGCATATTAAATATTTGTAATTTTTGCAACAGCTTCATTTATACAAGAAGAAATAGTTGAAGATGCAACAACAACAAATGCAATAAGGTTTAATGACACATTTTTTAAAATATGCAATAATAAATCAGCGCCAGGCGCTTCGATGAAAACTTATTTATATACCCTCTATGTAAAAGTGCTTATAAAATAAACAATTCGTATTAAATTATAGAGTAATTTTGCTATTTGAGAATATTTATATTTAATAACACAGTTTGTTAATATCTTTATTTCCATATTTCCGATCTTTCTTACTTGCTTAAATTTTACTCTGTTTATATTAAAATTTATTTTTAAGCGTTACAAAAAATTTTTTTAAACAAATTTCGCGCTTGCAAAACAATTCCAGGGTATCATTATAAATTGTTGTACTATAATTTTGATTCTTCTAAAGTCGTTTAACTGGGTACCTACTAGTCGAGTATTCCTTCTACCTATATTTCACTGTCTTACCTTGCTTCATATTATTATAAATGTACTCAACTTGACGCTTTCCGCAAGTATTTAGCTACAGATTGACTTACTGGGTATCTTAACGTTATGCATTCTCATTTCTCATTTTACACACTTTTACCCACTTTGTTTATATTTATATGCATTTTATTTTTAGAGCCCGACTGCTGCAAGTTTGGTTTTTTCCTGTTGGGGACGAGGCAGCCCGCCAAATGCTTGCAATGGATTATGGGAAATTTCTTGGAATTATGTGGGGCGACTAAATGGAGCGCGGAACCAGCAACGATGCGGAATATTTCGAGAGCTGAGGGGTCTTGGGGACTTGGGCAGCTACCTGGCGCATGTTTCGTGCCACAGTTGCTTTTGCCTGTCAGCGGCAATTTTTAGCATTTTAATTGCCCGAGTTTCTATACAAACACCAAGCCTCCCCCTCCGCTTCAGCCAATTATTAGGAACTTTAAGTTCGGGCCAGTAACTTTACTGTTACAGTTACTGTATTGATATTCCGGGCCGAACTTTCGGGCTAATAATAACACGTTGTGCGCGCCATTTCGCAACTGGCAGTGACAAGTGGGGCAGAAATGCGAGTTGCCACGCAGCCACTCGACGGCTGTCATTTCGTTTATTGTTGTTGACGTTCTGCAACAAAAAACAAAAAAGCGTGCCCCAATCGAGGTTGCCTGCCTCGATGATACCCTGTACCAAACTATATAATGAACGAATGCATTTGTCCTGCATTTTATATTTTTATTTTCGTATCCTTCATCCCACCCCATAGCTGAAAATTGTTATATCTTGCCGTTTCTAAATATGTATATATACAAATATTAAGTCAGAGCTTTTTCTGAAAAAATATTTTTTGCTGAAAGAATGTAGTCAAAGCAATATTGTATTATTTAAAATAATTTGTCTGTTATATAATTTAATAACCCTACCTCACATAATTTTATAAATGCATTATAGCATTATATCTGAAATATGGGAACTGAGTATGAAATATGAGAATCCATATTTAAATAAACGTTAGGCTTTATTTCTTATTGTTATTGGTAGGAAAAATGTTCAGATAAACGGATCCTCAGGCAGACTGACAGACAGACAATCGCTCGGATATACATGTCAACTAACTTTCCAATACGTTTAAATAAAATTTGTAAGTTAAAATTTGTTTTATTTTGTTTAAAATAGTTTTTTTCACATATTTTATTTGTCAAATTGCGAGCAATTTTTTGATTGTGTATCTTAAATGTAATATTAAAATAATATTTAAGTGTTCTAGCAATCTACTTTTGTGTATTGCTGGCTTTCTTATGCCTGTTACATGCTTCTTAATTTTATACGCTGTTTGTTTTCTGATTACAGGGTATAATGATATTTGTGCAGCAGCGTTAAGCGCCTCGTGTGCGCTCGCAGTCACGTTTGGGGCATCAGGCACAGGCGGTGCCACACATTTTTGGCCCAGCTACAAAGTTCGCAGCACGCAGCAAATGATTTGGCCAAAAACTATTTATCGAAAATTATGGTGTAATGTGTAGTCAGCTAGCTTTCACCTCCTCCTTCTACCCTACACATCCACTTCCCTCCCCTGTCGCCAGCTCGCTTTTGATATGGGTTTTCGCTTATCGCCAGTTCGAATGCTGCGTGAACTATTGCGGCAAATGTCAACTGAAATCATAAACGGAAAATGCTTTCAATTGGCAGTTGCAGCTATTGAAAAGTGCGTGAAAATCGTTTCACGCTCCCCCGCTTCCCCTGCAGCACATTCTTCATTTTATGGCTTATCGATTGTTGGCTTTCCTCCCTTTTTTTCTGGGCGAGTTTAAAAATATATATTTGGGTGTCACATGCTTCGGTCACTTTTAAATGAAAGCGTTTCACCAGAAACTCATTAGCTGTCATATATTTCATTAATGTTTGTGTTCTTGACAAACTTAAAAAACTTCAAAATATAAAAAATACATTTTTGTTTTTTATTTTTTCATTATTATTATTATTAATTTTATTCTTCACAGTAGCTTCTAATATTTTATAATTTTTTTTTATTCTTCTCAGAGGCTACAAATATTTAATATATAATATAATAAAATTAATAAATTAATAATTAAATGAATTTTTAAATTATAAGTAGTTTTTATATTTCTTAGACAACAAACTTTTAATTTTATGTAGAGACTTAAATAAAAATCCAATATTAAATATTAAGTTTCTTTTAAGTTTTTATATTTCATATAAAATAAGCTTTAAATTTTAACTACGAACCGAACCAACTACTCAATATCAATAACACTTAATGGCAAATAACAGAAATGATTGTAAATAAAGTTGTAAGCATTTATTTTAATTGTATGTTATGAGATTTAATTATAGCCATTAGTCAAGCGTAAGAGTCTAAAGCAGAAATTAACTTTTCTGAAGAAGAAATAGGCACATGTCTAGTTTTAATTGCCACATAAAGAATTCAACATTGCAACCCTTAACTTAAAATGCCTGGAACTTTCCACAAATTAAGTTCTCGATGTCAACGTGCAACTTGGAATTGCGTGCCGCGTGACTCATGCGGCATGTAGCATATAGTAAGCAAGAGTGGCATTGTTTTTGTTTAATTGCTTCCTTTTAATTCTCCCATTTTGTTGGCAAATTGTGCATTTAATTTATGCAGCTGCTTGCTTTAGCTGCTTTCATTTCAAATGAAAGCGACTCCACTGTCAGGCCACGCCCTCTTTTTCCCCTGCCCACAGGATGGGCTAATGTTCAGCGCCTTGAAATTCAATATTTTGACAGCTTGTGAAATCCGAAGTTGAATTTTTGCTTTATTACAAAATTTCTCGCAGCGCGCTGAAACTTTTTTTTTGCTGGTCAGAGTGGGGGGCGGGGCAGTCAGCAGCGGGGTGCAGCGCAAAGTGGGCGGGGTACAGTTGTCACACACATTGGGTCAAGTTGTCAACGCCACAGTTGCCACGTTCTTTTAAGCCACCCGATGGTAACCACCCAAGCCGGCAACTTGTCGCCACTTTATTAACTGTCAATCTGCGCGTGTTTTTCCTTCCACGTTCTTGAGCTTCAACATTGCTCATTTCTGGGTAAGACATGGGGTATAAGCGACTAGGTAGTAAGGTATGTAACAACCATAAGAAAAACAAATATTCCAATATTTGGGAATTATAAGCTTACTATAGAATATATTAATGGTGTTCCATTTTAATAAGAATATAGACAATATAGAATATATAGGGTATCCTGCACCCTGTTATTTGGGTTTTAATCATATTGCAACAAATATTTAGTTTAGATTTATTAAATTTTTAAGGTTGCAAGTTTAAAATTAGTATAAATTGTTAATATTTATTCTAAATTTAATAAGTCAATTTCATATTACAGTTTAGAACAAATTATAATTGGGCTGTATATAAATTTGTTTAAATAAATTTCCTTATTATTAGTTAAGGTTTCAAAATTTCTGCCATTAAAATCCGTTAAATCAATGAATATTTATATATCAAATAAATAAAACTATCTGGCTTGGAAAATAAGGTACAACTAGCAAAATGTTTTATTGCAAATGTTCTATTTTATTTCAAGTTAGAGTATTCACGCTCCGACTTGTCTTTGGCTTTTAAAAGTTCCGCCCGGGGACTTTTAGTATTTGGCAGCTACTTAAATTGTTTAGCCTGATGCTGTTTAATTTTATATGACAAGGCACGCACCTAGGCTACCTCCAGGAATGGCACCGCCGGCCAAAGCTGGTAGCTTGTAGCTGTCTCTTGTTGCGCCTCACAGAACATGAGATTTAATATATAATGTCGTGTTTTCAAAACAAAAAACAAAAAAAAAAAAGACCAACAAAATCTGAAAAGAAACAGAAAAATGTCTGTCGGAAAATAAACACAAACATGATAGATGGTTGGGGGCCTATGTAGGTAATACCCCTAATACAGGGTCCCAAACGCACATTCACTTTGCTTGTATGTTAAATTTGATTGTTGTGACTGCGGCAATGCTGCAGCTGGCGGGGGTTGGGGTTTGAGGGGGTGTTTGAGGGGTTGAATTGGGTGCACTGGGAGCAGAGACAACATTTGTGCCATTAACCCAGTTGGCCGTAGCCAGAGACTTGGTTACTGCAACATCAAAGCGACAATTCTGATGATGCTCGAATACGAGTGCCGCACGCTGAGCAACCGCTGGGCAACCACCCCTCACCCCCATCCACCCCCTCTCTAGAGCTTGATGGCATTGGCCCTGCGCAAACAATGGACGTGCATATTGAAGTGCATGACACAATTGCGGGCAGTAAAATAAAAGATGGCAAAATATAGAAAAAACTAAATAAACACAAATACGTACAAGTACTTACACACACACACACAAGTAAGGGTAGCGTATAAAAACAATGTCATACCAAAAATAAAGAGTGTACAAGAATTTCTTTGATTTTTCTTTTATTTTTATTTATTTTATTTTCTTTTTTTTTTTTTTTTTTACAGCACAAAAACAAATTGCATACAAATACATTTTATCTGTTGTGCTTGTGAACTGTTTTGTCAGCAACTCGGCAACCCTGAGCGGTTTGGGGCCGATTCAAGAACCCTGACAAGCATACAACTGCATGCTGCCACACTCATTGGCAGTCACAGACAGTGCATAAATTTCCCGTTCAGTTGGCAGCCCTGCTGTCAAAAATATTGCACAAATAGTTGGCATTTTTTGCTTGATTTATATAAGACTTAGTTAAGGCTGCGGGTAAATAAAGTGCAGTCAACTTGTCAAATTGGCATCAAAAATAACAAAGTTGTTTTAAATAATTCAACAAAATCAACATCATTTAAGAAATTTGACTCAACACAGTTGCACTAATAAAATAAGTGAAATCTTATATCGTTGTTTAGAAAATATTGTAAACTAACTACAAACAATTATTTATATACATTATATATTATTCTACATTTGTCAAACAATAATATTATAAAAAAAAAGTAATAAATTATTCTAAACTATTTGACTTTTTACGAAAATCTCTGTAGCTCCAAATTAAGTTTTAAAATGTTTAAATTTGGAATATGTAATTATATATATTATATAAAGATGACAAACAATACTCTAATATAAAAAAAAATAAAAACAAATAAAATATACTAAAATATTGGACTTTTTACTTAAATCTCTTAAGCATCAATTTAAGTTTCAAATAAAAAATATTTAAATTTGGAATATGTACTTATGTATATGAGTTTGAAATCATGATCAATAAAAATAATTTTTTCATTGTGCCTTGATTTGTGCCCTGATTTGTATTTATATTTGAATTTGTATTTCGCATTCAGCTAAAATGATTTAAATATTTTGTTGTATATTTTATTACCCAAGTTGCTTTTATGTTTTCTTCTTTTATTCAACAATACTTGGGCAAGATCTTGTGCCCATTTAGGCAAAGATTTTGGCAAACAATTCTATGTCGTTTAGGGCCTCTCCAATTGCCACAGATTAGAGTAAGTATAAGCTGGCAGCCAGAAAATCTGTTGGCCAACGCTCCCCCCTCGAAATACAATGGGCCAATTGTGTGTGCGCACATGTTTCCACTTTGAGAGTCGGCCCGGCGACCATTTTGTGAGTTTGCCAGACGCACATTTGGAACTTGAGGCTGTCAACACATAATTGGCGCAATTCAATGGACGGGCTGTGAAAAATGAGCGCAGGTTAAAGCTGATGGCGATGAGTGGATGTGGGGGGTGGCGAATAAATAAGTAAATGTGTCAGAGGGTCCGTCCAGGCTCAAAGAGCTCGACAGTCAATAAATAACAAATTTGATTTTGATGTGCCATTTGTTGTGGTCGCACGCGGGGTGGGGGGAAAGTGTAGGGTGTGTGTGGGCCGAAAATCCGTGCCAATTAAAAAGCTAATAAGCAGCGCAAAATATGACAAGGACACAGTTGCAATTGCCAAATGTTTGAGTTAATTAGCCTGGCAAAGACCAAACCAGATGAACCAAAACCGAAACCAAATGCCAACGTTTGTAATTTAAAACTGTCAACGCCAGGCAAAGGCTACACTGGGGGCGGTTACCTCTCCCCTCTCCCTTTCTGCCTTTCTCTCTCTCGCTGCCTCTGTCGCTCTCGTTTTGCGTGCGGCACATGTCCACGACCAGCTCAGGACTATAATTTATTAGCAACAGTCACCACACAGACTCGCTCAGCGCCACGCCCACTGGCCGAGGAAGAAGCTTCCGACCACCACGCACCATGATAAATGGCATTTATATTGGGTTACAGAGCGTTGCCAGCGTTTTGTGCAAACTAACGGCACACTTTTGCATGCCATAATTATCGGGGTATAGCATTTCCCTGCTAGTCATCAACATTCGAGTCCCTCGTTCGGGCGCTCCGAAAAACCCCCGAAAGCCGACAGCTGTAATTATTTGCCGTAATATGACATTATTTATGCACATTTAATGCTAATTCTGTTAAATGTCTCCGTTACAAAATACACACACACACACAAAAAAGAGTTGACAACTTGTGGCTAGAATTAGTACCGGAAGATTTAATTCATACATTTTATTTCGCTTTGAATAAATTATGTTTTAGTTCGTATAGGGTAATTATGTAAATAATTATTTGTAAATATTTTTGCATATAAAAAATAGTGAAAATGGATAGAGAAAACAGTACTTAATACACATAAAATTTGCTAAGAACAGAAGTAATTTTTAAAATTGATTTAAGGCTTATTTTTAAATCAAACCTGGTTTAAACCGTGTTAAAAGCAGCTTTAGACTTACTTGACATCTATTGAACTCAGTTATAGAGTTTTTTTGAAACATAATTTAAGCTTATTTTAAAACAAATTTTAAAGAAACCTTAAATTAGTTTAAGTCAATTTGAAACCTGCTTTAAAAAAGTAGTATGCCCGTCTAAATGGTTTTCTAACCCATTTTAATATGGTCCCAAGCTGCTTTAAAACTATTTAAAACCTACATGCAAACCAGTTGTCAAGCTTTTTTAAACGTATTTTAAGTCTGTTAAAAATGTTTTTTAAAGCATAGCCTGAATAAAACCATTTTTTCCCATTTTTTAAACCAGGTTCAGAATTTATTCTTACTAGCTTGGTTTGTGTTTGCTTCTTGTGGCAAGTTTCATGACTTTC
Organism: Drosophila micromelanica; assembly: GCA_004143825.1. Classification (NCBI taxonomy): domain Eukaryota; kingdom Metazoa; phylum Arthropoda; class Insecta; order Diptera; family Drosophilidae; genus Drosophila; species Drosophila micromelanica. The sequence continues at coordinate 43,952 of SCDY01000529.1, forward strand.
TGAGCAGGCACGCAACAATTTCTAGCTCTCCACTCTGTTTTGATGCAGTTTCTTGTCGCAATTGCTTGCTGTAAAGCAAACAGCGGGCCACAATGAAAAGCATATTACATTTCTTTTTTGCCACACGCGTGTTTTCCCCTATTCTTGGGAAATGCTAAGATTAAATTTTCAACATTTGCTCAGCGACTTTGACCGTGTGGTTTTTCTGTTGACTTAACAGGCGGCATTGTTGTTTGTACTCACACACACACACAAATATACACACATGTGTTGTGTAACTTGGGCGCATTATACTTCTAACACACACACACACACATGTTGTTTGTCTGGCGCTGAAAATCACAAAAACAAATTAGTTGCGTGTAATTTAATTTGAAATGCTCGCGCGTTTATCAAACAAAATGGAAAACTGTGAAACGGCGCTGCGGCACTTGCCACAGAAAGGGGAAGAAAATGCTAATTGGATTTCATTTTAACATGCAAGGCGTCGCATCCAGTCTCCTGCCAGATTTGACGCCCCCACACCCCGCCTCTTGTCTACTATGTGCGTGCGTGTCTTTGATGGCCAAGTTAATAAACATTAAACGCAATTATGTTGTTGATTTTTTTGATGCTTCCATTTTTCCTTTCTGTGAGACGTGCGACGACGTTGATGTTGATGTGGCAAAGACTAGTTAAAGGCCATAATCTGTTCTTGATGGTCGATCCGAGATGCCAGCGAATATATTTTAAGGCTAAAACAGGTTGTTGTGAAAAATTTTACGGTAGCAGTCAGATTATTTAAATACTTGTGAAGGAGTAGCTATCTGCTTAAGTAAATACAAATATATATTGTGCTTCATAAAACTGCCAAAAGACGCTAAAAGGCTTTCTAAAATTCTATTAGACCAATTTCTTGCATAAAATCAGTGTTTTTTAATTTTATATCTTGTGTATTTTTACTTTATATATTTCACTCTTAGCTGAGCTACGTCCTATCTTTTGCATTCATTCGCTTCTTGTCTCTCTTAATCTCTCTCTCTCTCTCTCTCTCAAACTAATTTTTCTCTATACAATTAATTATATTAAAATTTAATGTAATTTTTTTTTTAAAGAAATTTAAATTTGTAAATTTTTTCTTTGTATTACCTTTATTTTTTGTATTTCTTATGATTTTAAAACTATTTAATGCATTTTTTATATTAATACTCATTTTAACTTCATATATGTAAAAATTTTTGATCTCTCTTTGTCGCTTTCTAACTTATATTTGCACTTAATTAATTACATTTTCCATTCTTCTTCAAGCTGCGTCTTCGTAAGAATTTTACGTTTGATCCTTTTTCCCTTCAACTTATGTGTTTCATTTGGTTCCTTTGTCCACGCATACGCACTTGACACCGTTCAGTTATCAATTATGCTTTGTGCGACATTCTTAAACGTTCAATGCTAGAAAAATTTATTTATAATTATGAATGGGTTTGTTTATTTTTTGTGTTGCCTCTCTCTAAACTTGAATGCCTTAATTAGTTATACGCTTTTAAAGCAAAATGTGTCAAAGTTTTTCGAGCTTAGCTTTTAAATTCCAGCGAATATGCTTTAAGCAAAGTTTTCTTAATTTGTAGAATTCTCAGTAAAGGTTTCGCCTGTCAAAAGTTTGGCTTTCATCCTTTACAGCTGCCTGGCAATCAATTTGATGAGCTGAGCGAAACCCGAGGCGAGCGAAATCCTGTGGTGATTTCTTTTTTAGATTTTGGCATTATAAGCAAGTATTTTGTTGGCACTCACACAGTTGGCTAATTAATAGGATTAACTACCAAAAAGCAAACACAATTGGCTGCTGAGCAAACAATAACACAAAGCACTCAACTTTTTGTGCGGGGGATGCGCGTTGGGGATTTCACTTTTGTCAGGCCACTCCAGCTAGGGTGGCAAGTCCTTGAGCAAACATCATTACACTCACACAAACACACACACACAGACACACACACACACACACACTCAGAAAGAGAGGGAGAGCTGAGTTTCAGATGTCGGCACCTAACGCGCTTTAATGCAGGTGATTAATTGCTTTTGAGGTTCGTCGGCTGCGTGTTGGAAAATTTTCAAAATTTCATTAGCTCGGTGTGTGTGTGTCTGTGTGTGTGTGCTATGTATGTTTGTTGAACTTTTTGCCAAGTTTGTTCGCAGACCATCGAGGTTTCTACACTATCATAAAAAGCCAAAAATTTTGTAATCAAATCCAGCCTGGGTGAAAAACTCTAAGTTTAGCAACAAAACTCTTAACACAAATTTTAATCCTTAAAATCACACGCTATAAAACTTAAATACAACACTTGGGCCAAGAAAACTTTTACTTCTTCTACGAAAAATATTAAAAATATTTTTGGTTTATTTAAGAACAGTATTTCAAGCAAGAGATGATTTGCTTTAATTTAGCACGTAAATTCATATAATTATACTTAAAAAAAATGTTTGTGTGTTTTTTATTTTAATACAGCACCTAATTTTAGAAACGTTGAACGTAGATTAAAGTAATTTTTATAACTCTTTAAAGCACTTAAATTTTTTTTTGTTTAAAGTAAATTTTTTTGACATTAATTGGACAAAAAAAAAAAAACTTTAACTATTGATGGCATTTATATTAACGTTATTTTCGCTCAGTGTATGTTGGCTACACTGCGTGACTTTTGCAGACAATGCCAGCCCATTTCTAGTTGGCTTAGAAAAGCTAATTAAGTTAAAGCTGTCGCCTGATTCAACTGCTGCTGTTTGCTGCTCCCGGTCCTGGTACTGTTCCTGCTCCTGGTCCTGGTACGATGTCCCGACAGATGCCCCCACTCCGCTGCTAATGATGGCAACCCTCACCTCAATTGCCGCTTGGAACGTGCTTTAAATTGTTTTTGATTTACTTATTTCCGCCCTGATAAATTACATTTGCCGCCAACGACAAAGTTCAGGCCGCCATTTTTGGCTAATGCGCAAAGTTTTTGGCAACTTCGCCTGTAGTTTCCTATTTGATATTTTCTGCTTCTTCCGCAGACTTTTTTTGTCACTTTTTGTCGGCTTGTCAGAAATGCTGAATAATTTATTCATATGTTACGTGGGTGACATATCGCACGTGGCGACATTTTCAGCCGTTTTATTGTCTGTCAACGGCGCAACGGCTCAAATGCAAATTTAATTAGCTCTCGAGTCTATTAAAATGTCATTTAGCATAAATATAAATCACTAAACTGACAAAACAGGCCAACAGTGATTTAAAGCCAAACAAATCCAAGCTGAAATTTGTATTTGTGCGAGCCGTTGGCACAAAGGGAAGATTCTGTTCCTTGAGAAAGTTGCCAGCAAAAAGGCAACACATTTTTTATACCCTGTATGTTGAAAGTGGTCAAGAAGGGTATTTCAAAATTGTATTCGTATTTGTAGCAGAGGATAGTAAAACCTTAAATAGTAGCCTAATTAACATACATATAAATTAATCGAAGAACTACAAAAATCGTAATTTATTCTTATTAAAAATATATTTTAAGTATTGATGTAATATATTATTAAAGTTCAAGTTCTTCGATTTAAATACATTTTTAATAAGATTAATTTCTAATACATTTCTCAGATTTTTCTGAAAAATAATATATACAGTTAAATAAGAATTATATTCTCTTTACAGGGATATCAAAATAGAAAATTTGGAACATATCTTAATTATTGTATTACTTTTTTGTACATTTTTTACATATATGCTATAAATAGACATTTGGATTTGAGCAGGAAATCTGTAAGTTTAAGTCACAACATAAAAATGTTTTCTCTTATTTAAACCGTTTACAGGGTATTCCTTAGTCGCATACTTGCTCGTTTTTGCATTCTTTCTTGCTATAATTTGTTTGCTGTAGTTGCGCAAATAATTTGAAGCGACGACTACATTTTATTTGCTGACCGGAAAATTGTTATTTTAAAAATGCAAAATGTTGACAAGAGCTGACATTTTTACTTACAGCTAAAAGTGAAGTGTATTTTCAGGAGTATAAACATAAATATGTTTACAAGCTGTAAAGATAGTTGTTGATTCTTTAAGTGCACTAGAAATATGATAAAATATATGCTAACATTCTGTTGAGCTGATATTTTTAGATTAGAATACATATATGTTTACATTATTTGCTGAACTGAATATTCGCAATCAAGAGTTATGTAAGAGTTAGCGAGAGAAAGAAAGAGAAAGATTACGATTATTTCGTATTTTTACGCTCATAATTTAAACACTCTCTCACAGCAACAAACACTTGCCGCCAAACAGCTGATTGCGTCAGTTTTTAGTTCTCATGCTTAATACATATTTGGGGGGTCAGTAACAAAGCGAATTCAGTGTACGGCGAACAGCTTACGCGGCGAGTTGCCTAAAACAAATTTAACTGCCGATGCCGCGCGACGTGGACAGCACAATAACAACAAAAACAGCAATTAGCAAACGAGAGAGAAGCGACCAGAGCGAACGTTACGAAGCAAGACGTGCGAAAGAGACGCAACGAAAACAAAGGAACACTCACAATGACGCAGCTAAAAATATTTGCTAGCAACGCCGTTATAAATTGTTTGAAAACAACAACAAAACTTGGCAGCAGAGTAACAGCAACGCAGCAATTGCAGCAGGTGCGTATTGCAGCGGGCTAAGCACAGGCCTTCTAATAAATATAGAAACATTTTATGACCGTTCTATAAATTAGTGATTATTTTTTATAACGCAGCGTCGCTATGGCGCAGCAGCAACAACAACAACAACAACAACGGCAGCAGCGAAGCCGCTTCAAGAAATGCCAAGCGTAAATTTACTGAAAACAATGTTGGGCTATTTACCAGGTGGCAAATATAGGGGCGCCGATCTCAATGACATTACGAGGGACATGCTGCTCGAGAGCGGCGGCGATATCGTTATGATCAAGGGTCTGTTCGGCAAGCCGCCGATCATTGTCACCCAAAATCCCGATGATTTCGAGACGATCTTTCGCCACGATGGCGTTTGGCCCTATCGCAAGGGTTTCGAGTTGCTCAACTATCATCGCAATGTGCATCGTGTGGAGTACTTTGGCGCGGAATCGGGTCTGCTGACGACGCAGGACGAGGGCTGGAGCAATATGCGTTCCGTCGTTAATCCCATTGTAATACATCCCAAAAATGTGAAACTTTACTTGAGTTCCTTGGATAACATTAATCAACAGTTTATAGAGCGGTAGGAAAAAATCGATTAAGAAAAATCGATAAACGATTATAGCTTTCAAATATTTGAAACCTTGTTTTTAGCATAAAACTTATACGTGATGCTAAAACACTGGAAGTGCCCGCCAATTTCAAGGATGAAATAAGCGCCTGGACCCTGGAATCCGTTGGCCGTGTTGCCCTAGATCGCCAATTGGGTGTGATACACGACACCAATCCCGAGGGTCGACGTTTTTTCGTGTTGTTGCAACGTTTCTTTGAGTTGGCTGTGGATTTGGAAATCAAACCCTCGCTCTGGCGGCAATTTAAGACGCCCAAATTACGGGAGGCCCTCAGTGTTTTAGATGAGGCGCTCGAGATTACCGATGGGTATGTGCAGGAGGCCATAGAGCGCATTGAAAACTCGGCTGAGGCGAAGAGCGAAGCGGAGAAAAGTGTGGTGGAAAAACTGCTGAACATTAATCGCAAGTATGCGGTTATTATGGCGCTGGATATGCTCTTCGCCGGCGTCGATACGGTGGGTAGCACAGTTGCCAATCACATCCGCTCAGCTGACAAGCCTTATCAAATTCCAGACCACGAGCACCTTTGCGGGCATACTGCTAGCGCTGTCCCAAAATCCCGATAAGCAGGCCAAACTGCGCAGGGAAATTCTTGGCATATTGCCAATAAAGGATACGCCGCTGACGGTTGAGTCCATGAAGAACCTGCCCTATTTGCGTGCCTGCATCAAGGAGTCGCTGCGCTTTTATCCACTGACCGCGGCTAATGTGCGCACCACGCGCCAGGAACTGGTGCTCAGCGGTTATACGGTCCCAAAGGGCACTGAAGTCGGAATGGCGCATTTGAACCTGTGGCGCAATGGGCAGCACTTCTCCCAGCCGGATCAGTTCATACCTGAGCGCTGGCTGCGCGACAGACAACAAGACGCCGACTCCTCCGACTCCTGTTCGATGGCCAACAAGTCGAGTCATCCCTTTGCCTATTTGCCCTTTGGATTCGGATCACGCAGCTGCATCGGACGCCGCATCGCCGAAATGGAGCTGGAAATTGGTGTCGCCCGTTTGCTTCGACACTTTCAGGTGGAATTCCATCATCCAGCCGAGAAGCCTTTCATTGCCTATCAACTGTCCACGCCACGCATTCCACTGCAATTCAAGTTTATCGACTTAAAGGATTAAATCTGCATTTTATTTTTTTATCAAATTGATAGAAAGGGGCGAAATAAAATTGTTTTTATACTTGTTCACTATTTGGTGTTAAATAAAATAACTTTTTTTTTGTATTTTTAAATTATTTAAAAAAAATATATATGCATATATAAATATTTTCAAACTTTCCCTTCGGTAAATCAAACAATAATTCTGTAATTTATGGGCCACATAATGTAAACATTAACAGCGCTGTTAAATTAATAACATTTATGTTTGAAATTACAGATATTACAAAAATAGAAACGTAGAAACCAGTAGGTAACAATAATATATAATTAACATATTAAAAATCTCACTAAAATCCTTAATGAGTAAATCGAATTTCATGATCCTCTTATATAATTTACTAACTATTTCTATTTCTATTTCCATTTTCTATTCTATTCTATAAGCGAATATTGTTTAGACTTTAATCATATAGCTGAGCTGTTATTACTTGGTTGACTTTAAAATTTATGCTGACCAAAAATATACACTTTACAACATGCTGTCCAAGGGCTGTTTTGGCTTGGTTTAAAATGAAATAAATTCATAATTTAGCTTGCACTCACTTTTTGCTGTAATATATTCTTCATTTAATACTTTCCTAAGGCTTAGTGCAACTTTGAGCAACAAATTAATAAACTACACGTGCACACTCAACCCTAAAACCCAGCTCAATTCAAGCTTTTGGTCTTTTTCTGACTTTTGCCTCGGGTCAGCATAATTATAACTTTATGAGTTACAAAGTTAGTTACATGCCCCAAAGGTGTTTCGAGATGCGCTTAAAAATATGCAACACTTTCTTTCTATGCCATACGTATGCATATTCCAGTATATGTGTGTGTGTGAGCGAATGTGTGTGTGAGCTGACTCTTTGTTGCGGTCAGATGGCCACAGAGCAGCGGGCGGCGCATCTGCTGCCTGACTTTGCATTATATTTATATATATATATTTATTTATAAAGCATATGGAATAAATGGCAGGGGCGTGTATGTGTGTGTGGCAGCGTTCAAACGACAACATAAATCCAGCGCTGCTGCTGTCTTCCTGGTTATTGTTTATTATACACACCCAACACACACACTCACACACACACATTGGTAAACAAACATTGTGGGCAGCATGTGCGGGCTCATATAACGCATACGCCATGTGGCCGCACTATATAAATATAAATATTTTAAAGTAAAATTGCAACATCAGCAACAGCAGCAGCAACTGCAGCAGTCTCAGCATCAGCAATCAGCTGAGCTCTGCAGCTGTTGGTATTTCTTCGAGACTGTCCGCCTTTAAATTTAATTATATTTCGCAATCTAAAATCAATTCATATCGGTCCAATTGTTAATTATTGCTTTCAATCTCGTTTTGATAAATCATTGCAGATAGTTAAATAATTAAAGAAGCCCTAGACAGGAGTGCTGAACTAGAAAATACTCTATGCACACTTCTTATGTAATCAAGAATAGAATGTTTGATATTATACATTAAAATTATTTGTCATATTTTTTTTTACCTTTTTATAAGAATATGAATATAAATTTTTGTAAATTTTAAATTCCTGTTCTACAAGAATACCAATTCCAATAGTTGCTAATTGCAACTGACCCATAACCCAGTTTAGAAAAACAGGGTATTCAATTCAAACACAGCATCAAAATTTCTCAATGCTGTACGGCAATTGGCCAAAACGAAAACGTCACGTTTGGCACATTTAAAACGGCAAATGGCAGTCAAAAATTCAATTTGGCACAAAATAAACTCAAACAGCATCAAGCGGAAAGAGGAAAGTGAAAGCTTTGCCAGCTACTTCAGTTAGTCGTTCTGTTCGCTGTTTGCACACATGTCGTATGCGTAATTTCAATTTAATTGATTTCTAGAGCAATCACTTTTTGCGCTGCCGCTTAACAAACTTTTGCTAAAGCTTTTAATGCAGCAAGGACACGCTTTTTTTTGTCTACACTGGATTTGTACAGGGTATTTGAAATTTGTTGCGAAACGCAGCAAAGTTACAAAAAGTTTTTTAAATAATTGAAGAAAAATTAATTCTGAAAAACTAACATTTGTATAAAGCGTATCAAATACTGATTTAATATTTTTGATAACCAAATAGCATAAACTGAAATCCTTTCAGATTAAGTTTAATCCTAATCAATATGAAATCATAATATTCCAAAGCTTTTAACCTAAGATTTTGGTACTAAAATAAGTAAGAGCATATAATCTCCCACTAACCCAAAATAGTTTTTGTTGTGCATTTGTTTTCACTTTGTTTTTCTTTTTTTTTTTTGCAGTCATCTTAACTTTGACTGCGATTTAGTAAAGTGGTTTTGAAAAATCCACGTTCACGTTAAGCATTTTTTATTTTTTCGTACTTTTTCGTTTCCTCATTTGCCTTTTTTGCAAATAAATGAGCTGCGTTCAGCGCCATGCTGATTAATGCAACTTGAGTGCCAGTTCGAGTGTGTGTGTGTGAGTGTGGGTGTGAGTGTGAGTGTAAATGTGAGTGCTGAGTTCCATGTACTGCACGATTAATCAAACCGCAATTGAGTTTTACCCCCACGGCAGCAAGCTTTGAAATTAATTTGCAGCTGCTTTTCAGTGTAAATTAAAAGTTGAGAACCAGCGAAAGAGACGGAGAGACAACAATAAAAAGAGAGTGAGAGAGAGGGAGCGAAAGAGGGCAGCTGTCAAAAGAGCGCTTAATAAATTTTTATATGGATAACTCAATCTCAATCCTGATTTTTTGGCATTCAACAAACTTAAAACAGATTGCCAACTCGGCTCCTTTGGCTAAAATTTAATAAACTAAAACCATTTGCAGTTCACTGAACTGACAGTAAATAAATTTAACCTAATTCGTACATGTCAATAACAACAGGAACCAAGACAAGACAAGCTGCCGCTGCCGTTGCCGTTGTCCTGCCATCTTTCTGCTCGTTGTCCGTCTTCTGCTTCCAGCAAGAAAAGCTGACTGAGTAGCACACACAAAAACACACACACACTCTTTCAAAGATTTGCTGTTATACAAACGTGGTAGAAATTCCGGATAATGGGTGCATTAAAAAAAAAAATTATCAAAAATATTCAAACATAGCAAATTTATTTTAAACAGTCGCTTAGAATTTAATTTCTTTCATTTCTAATACAAAAACTTACTAGCTCATAAAGTTTTTCCAACTCTACTTTACGCTTTTCGTTCGATTACAATATTTAAAAAATTATTTTTTTATGAAAATTATAGTAACTAATTTTAGAATTTTATTATATTTTACTATATTTTATCAAATTATATTTAATACAAAGGAGAAATTCGTATTAGATAGATAGATAGATATTTATTTAAAAGATATTTTATTAAAAATAATATTTTTAAATTTTTAAAAATAAAGGTTTTTTCAAATATAAAGTGAAAATTTCCACTGTGCTTTTTCGTTGTCTGTTATGAAGTGCAAAGTGTAAAGCAAAAGCCAAAGATGACGACCATTTCTTAGTGTTGGTATCTGTGTGTGCTTGTGTGTGTGTGTGTGTGTGTGTGTGTGTGTCTGCTCGGTTTGCTCGTTGACTGTGTGCGTATTTGGCATTTTGCGTTCTGTGCTGTGGCACCACATGCTTCTGATGGGCTGCAGTTAATCCACTTAATGACCTCGATGATTTTATTGATGAGCACCTAACGCCAATGCCAACATATGCCGCACGATGATGAAGATGCTGGGCGACCATATCGTTCCCATTTACTTTCCACTCCATTCCACACTATACTATCTTGATTTTTTTTGTCTATTTTTGGAAGGGGTGTTCCTGTTATTTAATGCAGTACGTAAACCGTTAAACCCTATGTTTTGAATAAAATTTTATAACTAAGTCCATTTTGGGATATACAAATATGGATTTGGTGCTCTCCGATTGTAGATAATGTTTATTAATTTATTAAGTTATAGAGTGCAATGAAATACTTGTTTTTTGCATTTTAATCTAAAAAATAAATAAAATACAGTAATAGTAATATTCAAATATTTAAAATACTTCAATTAATAATAATAATTTTAAATTATAGAAAAATAGCGACAGCTATCGAAATTAAATATTATTCCGATAATTATTGATACATTCCTGGAATACAAGTTTTTGTTCACATATAAAAGAAAGGGTATCGAAAGTGCGTCATGCTAAAGGTAACAGCTGCTTAATTTTGTTCTGAGAGTGTTGTCAACGCCGCCTGTGCTGCGAGGCGTGGCACTGCCACTAAACGGTGTTGCCATCATCATCAGCATCATCAGCTCCAGCCACAACAAAAACAACAACAACAAAAACATCATCATCATCATCATCTGTGCCATGTTTGTTTCCTGTTGATTTTTCGGCACTGCCACGGAAACCTACTAAATTAGTGACAGTGACTTTAGCTTCTAGCTTGGATTCGGCATTTGATAAAATGGCAGCATGTGGCTCCTATCCCCCCAGAGTGTGAATCTGTCTATGTGTGTGTGTGTGTGTGTTTGTGTTGTGTCCTGTTTGTGTTATTTATGCGCGCGCATTAAAATACAATTTTTATGCTTGGCATTGCCAGACTTATCCTTTGACTCCCACCCACGAAAGCCATTCCCTGCCAGGCAGCATCTTTATTGAGTGTAAATGCGCGTGGCGAAAGCATATTTATTTACGTTGAGCTGCTTATTTATTTGGCAAATGGTTTTGCATTTGTCAACAACAATAACAGCAACAACAACAAGAACAACGCTGGCGGTATCCGCTCTGTGCCAAATCTTTCAGCAGCAACGGCGACAACTTGCATTTCAATTTGGAACAGTTGAAACCCCCCATTGGTCAGACCCGGGGGCATCCTCTGTTAAGTCGCTGCCAAATGAAGTGTGTGAAATGTGTGGGATGCGCGAATTTATCCATTTGGGTATTTCATTTAGTCGACAGGCACGATTCGCGCTTTTTTGCAAAACAAATTTTGTTTATCCAAAACATGTTTAAACGAAGAAAACAACTAAGCATTTGTTTTCAGTTTTATGTTGAAATCTAAATAGTTGAGGATTGTGTGAAAGTTTAGAATACATCCCAGAACCTTAAAAAAAATAATAATAATTATAGCTACTGGAGAATCATATATAGTTGTAAAAACTACCCTTAAATAGCACTGGCTTAAATAATAAAGCATCCATAACTTAGTGAAAACTCTGATTTTTGTTTTATATATTTTAACATATTTTGATTTTAAACATACAAAACTTTCGTATCTACATTTTTAAACTCTGAACCCTATGAAAATGGATAAAAAGGGTATAATGGTTTTGTGAAAATGTACAGGCAGAAGGAAGCATCTCCGACCCCATAAAGTGTATATATTCTTGATCAGAAGCACCAGTCGAGTCGATTAAGCCATGTCAGTCTGTCTGTCCGTCTGTCTGCCTCTCTGTATGAACGCGTCGAATTCAGAGACCACAAATGCCGGAGCGCTGATCATAGACTCATTCGGTTCGTATATATTATACGCAGATCAAGTTTATTTCAAATAATCGATAACTCTTTCCGTTTTTTATTATCGATAAATATCGCCTTCTTCACGAATCATGAACAAAATGGCCATCCTTATGAAAATCGATTGAGTTTTGGCAAAGTTACGACTGGGTAAAGTTGAGACCTACCCTTATATAGGCACACTAGGGTATATATTCGAAAATTTTTATCATAAATCTGGAGTAAAAATTTTATTTTTAAACTGAAATTTAGAATTAATCTAGATACCGAACCATGAACAAAAAGACCATCTTCATCAAAATCGGTTGAGTTTTGGCTAAGTTACGACTGGGTAAAGTTGAGACCTAGCCTTATATAGGAACACTAGGGTATATATTCGAAAATTTTTGACATGAATTTGGGCCAAAAACTTTATTTTTAAACTGAAATGTAGAATTAATCTAGATACCGAACCATGAACAAAAATACCATCCTCATCAAAATCGGTTGAGTTTTGGCAAAGTTACGACTGGGTAAAGTTGAGACCTACCCTTATATGGGAACACTAGGGTACATATTCGAAAATTTTTGACATGAATCTAGACCAAAAATTTTATTTTTTAACTGAAATTTAGAATTAATCTAGATACCGAACCATGAACAAAAAGACCATCCTTATGAAAATCGGTTGAGTTTTGGCAAAGTTACGACTGGGTAAAGTTGAGACCTACCCTTATATAGGAACATTAGGGTATATATTCGAAAATTTTTTACATGAATTTGGGCCAAAAATTTTATTTTTAAACTGAAATGTAGAATTAATCT
>SCDY01000530.1:0-56517 GCA_004143825.1 Drosophila micromelanica
CCAAATTCATGTTAAAAATTTTTTAACATATACCCTAGTGTTCCAAAATAAGGATATGTCTCACCTTTCCCTAGTCGTAACTTTGCCAAAACTCAACCGATTTTCATAAGGATTGTTTTTTTGTCCATGGTTCGTTGTCTAATTTAATTCTACATTTCAGTCTAAAAGAAAATTTTTGGTCCAAATTCATGTCAAAAATTTTAAACTACATACCCTAGTTTTCCCAAATAAGGATAGGTCTCAACTTTGCCAAGTCGAAACTTTGCCAAAACTCAACCGATTTTCATAAGGATTGTCTTTTTGTTCATGGTTCGTTGTCTAACTTAATTCTTCATTTCAGTCTAAAAAGAAAATTTTTGGTCCAAATTCATGTCAAAAATTTTCGAATATACATATGTACCATAAAGTTCCCATATATGGTAGGTCTCAACTTTCCTTAGACGAAACTGTTTTACTTAGTTATATGTATCTCTGTCTCCAATCACCGTAACATTGCGACATATAAATAGATGTCTAGACTTCTTACATACATATATGTTAATTGTTTACTTCTTATTCACTCGCAGTGCAGAGGCGGCAAAACTAAAGGCTCAAGGCTTGAAAATCATCATTGCCTTGGGACACTCTGGTTATCTTAAGGACCAAGAAATAGCAAGAAACTGTCCAGATATTGATATTGTTATTGGAGGGCATACAAACACGTTTCTTTTTAACGGAGAGAAGCCCAATATGGAAAGAATAGACGGTCCATATCCCACTGTAATTACACAAAAGAGTGGCAAACAAGTGCCCGTAGTACAGGCCTACGCCTACACAAAGTACCTTGGCAAGTTACACGTGAAGGTGAGTCCATGTGGATAAATCCTTTAAATAATGATTAATCATATATTATTTGTAATAACAGTTCGATAAAGATGGAAACTTGATTGAATTTGATGGATCGCCCATTTTACTTGATGCAACAGTCCCGCAGGACAAGGAAGTGCTTAACCTATTGGAGGTATATCGGGAAAATGTTACTGCTCTGGAGAAGTCTATTGTGGGACATAGTAGGGTCTATCTTGAGGGTCGGAAAACGATTTGTCGTTCAGCAGAATGTAATATGGGAAATCTCATTACCGACGCAATGATATTCAGTCGGGTAATGGAGGATCAGGGCGGTGAGTTCTGGACAGATGCCGCTATTGCCTTACACCAGGGTGGCGGTAAGTTATTCAAATGCAGATAAAAAGAAGAAGATTTTAATATTGCATCGATCTCATTGCGGTTCAGGCATACGAAGCTCTATCGAACGGAAGTCCGATGGCGCTATCACGCAAAGTGATCTATTGACGGTACTTCCCTTCGAAAATGATCTTTATGTCACAAGAATAAGTGGCAGGACCCTAAGGAACGCTCTCGAACGCTCGGCTGCTGTTAGAAATAAGGACTCCGACGGAGCTTTCCTTCAGGTATCCGGCGTACACGTGGTTTACAACACGGACATGCCCGAGGGCCGTCGGGTGGTCTCTGCGGAAGTGCGTTGCGCCAGTTGCGCAGTACCCTCCTACAGCGGTCTAAACGACACTGCCTTCTACAACGTGATTGTGCCCCAGTTTATTTTTGATGGCGGGGACGGTCACATCATGATTGAGAAAACGAATCCCGTGTCGATGCGCATGCAGAAAACTGTTGTCGATGCGGTTCGCCAGTACCTTGAGTACCACAAATTTGTCTATCCGGGAGTGGAAGGTCGCATAGTATTAAGAGGGTTAGGGAGTACCAAATCCGCTGGATCCACGATAGGCATTATGCGCTCCTTGGCATTAATGCTGTTTTCCCTTGCAGTCATTCGTGTTTTTAATTAATTTTAAATAAACTGTTTTCATTAGTTATTTTATCGCAAACAGAAAATTTAACAGTCGGCTCGTTCCTACTATAACTTACTTTATACTCTTTCACGAAGTTAAAGGAGTATATTGGGCTTATGCAAATATCTATATCAAGTAAGACCGTGAATGTTATATGTTTTTATTTGTAATTGTTTTATTCAATATTTTAATTTTTGAAAACCGTAATAATTACTGGATGTTTAATTTATTTAAAATCAGTCCACTTTCTCATTTCTCAGCTCAAGCCGCTGCAAATTTATTGATTAGATTTATTCTGAATTATAAGCTTATTGTCTAATATAAAATACATTTAAGTTATTATTAATTTAATGCCTTTTAAAAAGGCTACATATATAAGGCTACATATATAGAGCTTAAAAACCAAATAAGTTAATGATATTGCATTATGGCATTTTACTGTACAAATTTAAAAAAAAAAGCAAAAGTTTTTTTAATATTACTTTAACTTTGGGTTAAGATCAGAAATATTAAAAGAGTGTAGTTCAGCTATTCAGCACTACCCAAAAGCCTCGGGATATACAGTTAGAATGATTAACATTTTGACTTTGATACTCTCATTGGAATTTTTGCTTCGCAACCATGCTTGAATTTCAAGTTTTAATAAAAACAAGAAAGAAAAGTTGAGTGTGGAACGGGGAGATAATTCTGCCGCTGCTCTGCAACAACATTCGTCATATGCATGCATGCATAGTCGGGTGTAACCGATTGCGCAATACTTGTTCACAGCTAAAAATGTTCTTAATTGTGATTATTTAAAAAAATTTATTATTTTGTAATTTGGGGGCATGGAGGTGGTTGATATTTAGAGGTCATCAGAAAAGGCACCATCTGATTCGAGTGTACACGAATATATATTCTGTTCATTCGGTTATTGTAAAAACCCAATATACCTTCTTTTTATTCCTGATTGACTATAAAAAGCGGTCGCCTAGCAAACGAAAGATCCCAGTTCCAATTGTGGCGAATGCCAATCAAGCAAGTCAAATATGTCGAAACGCGTTAGCTATATAGCACCTATAATCAGTGTAAGATTAACTTGACATGCCATCGAATATCCTGCACAACTAGATTTTTGTAAAAATGTTGTTTGTGACACTTTTGATGATGTCACAAAGATGCGGACAAGTTTTTGACGTGTTTGTGTTTGTACAAAAGCACCAACAACGATATCGACACAGACGTTAATAGCGGAACTAATAGGCCAACTAGCGTGTCGATGTGATAACCGTTACCGCAATACAAATTCTGTTGCGCTTCTACACTTAGCTGCAGTATAATATTATTTATTTTTGGGAAAACAGGTTAACTTAGGAACTTTAATCAATTAAAAGTAAGAAACAATAATTTATAGGCAAACAAGTTCTAATGGAACTTCGGTTAAATTTGACACTCTTAATATTACTTGCTTCCCGATGTCTAGGTTTTAAGTTCTCCATCGTACACAACAATGATATGCAGGCCAGATATGATCCCATAAAGAGCAGCAGCGAGAAGTGTTTTAAATCAGACGATGAGATGGGCCTATGCTTTGGGGGATTCGCCAGAGTAGCTTCGGCGTGAGTTTTCCCTTATCTTAATAAAAAAAAAATTATTATTTTTTATTTCGCTTTCATTTTTCAGTATAGATAAGGCCCGTGCGGAAGGTCCCACAATATATCTGAATGCAGGCAATACCTTTTTTGGAACGTCTTGGTTTACAGTATTTAAAGGTGATTTGGCGGCCGATTTAATGAATATGCTTAATCCGGATGCCATGGTAGGTACTATGGCCAGCACTTTTAACGAAATTGTGATTAGGAATCCATCGCATTAAACAGTCTCTCGGAACTCACGAGTTTGACGACAACGTCGTTGGATTGTTACCTTTTCTCGAAAAGGTGAAATTTCCCGTTGTTTGCTGCAATTTGAACATTAGCAAGGCTCCAAAATTGAGTAGCTTAAAAAGCTTGGTTAGCTCCATCATCATCGACAAGTTTGATTTAAAGATTGGAGTTATCGGCTACCTAACACCCAAAACAAAATATTTAGTTCAAGCAATTGATGTCGAGATCTATGACGAAATACCCTATATAAAGTATTTGTTTGAATGAACTTTTCTTAAACTTAGTTATTTGAAAATTTCCGTTTCGCCCACAAGTGAAGAAGCCACAAAACTCACCGAGCAGGGAGTGAATATTATTATTGCTCTGGGACACTCGGGCTATGAGATGGATCAAGAAATCGCCAGGGATTGCAAGGATATCGATATTGTCGTTGGCGGACACTCGCATTCGTTCCTTTTCACGGGCGAGCCGCCAGAGAAGGACATACCCGAGGGTAATTATCCGACCGTAGTGATCCGACCGAATGGTCAACAGGTACCCGTCCTTCAGGCGTATGCGTATACTAAATATTTGGGTAAACTTGAAGTTGAGGTATTAAGGAATATCTCTTGCACGTCAGTCCTTGTATAGCGTATACCCTCTAAATGTTAGTTTGACAACGGAGGTCACTTGATCAAGTTTAGTGGGTCTCCCATTCTATTGGATAAGCTTGTAGAGCACGATTTGAAAATGAGAACCTTCTTGGAGAGCAAGAGGCCGCAACTAGATGAAGCCGATGGCCAAGTAGTCGGCATCACCAAGGTGGTTTTAACTGGGGATCAGTCGTGTCGCGAACGTGAGTGCAATCTGGGCAACTTTATTGCAGATGCTATGGTCTACGGCCGTGTTACTGAGGACTTTGGCGGGCTGTATTGGACGGATGCGGCGATAGCCGTAATTAATGCGGGAGGTAAGTTATTAAAATAAGATTCAAATATCATTGAGATGCGAAGGGAATATCCGTGACAGGAATACGGGCCACTATCGATCCAGGGCCGGATGGCATTATCACCATGGTGGATATATCCACTGTCCTACCCTTCGGTAATACCCTGTTCGTCTCACGCATTAAGGGTGAACAACTGGTTAAGGCTCTGGAGCATTCGGCTTCTGTGCGGCACTCCGGCTTTGATGGGGGTTTCCTGCAAGTTTCCGGAATTCGCGTGGTCATCAACTACAATCGACCCAAGGGAAAGCGCGTAACTTCAGTCGAGGTCCTGTGCGCTGATTGCAGGATCCCGGAATATAGGCAGCTACAGAGAGATAAATACTATTCGGTGGTATTGCCAAACTTTTTACTGAATGGCGGCGACGGTCACAGGTATTTGAAGGACCCAAATGAACTGCAGCCTGCTGAGCTGGCGCTGAGCGATCGGGAAATATTAACAAAGTACTACCAGGAGCACAAGGTTATATATCCCGGAGTTGAAGGTCGCATATCCATTATAGAGAAAGTACGCAGATCCTCTGCTTCACGAAGATCTCACACTGTGGTTAATTCGATTATGCTAGTAATGCTATATATTTTTTATAGATATACTTTGTGTGATTTAGTAAAATCTATTTAGTGCCCGCAAACTACAAAAGCTAAACTAGATTCACCTAATTCTGTTTGTTTAACGAAATATATTTTTTTTTTTTAATTCTATACTCGTTTTAATAATATCGATAAAAATCGATTTCAAGATTCAGTTATATTTGTATATCTCGGAGACTATAAGAGCTAGGCGCACCAAATTTTGTAAGCAGTCTCAGATTTTGGATTCTGAATACCAAAAAAACCGTAAATCAAATACTTTGTTTGTACATACATTTCAATGCTCTGAATAAATCCTGAAAATTTGATAACGATCATACTTTAAGTTAAGAAGTAAAGCAATAATTTAGTTTCTATAGTTGGTTATTCTAGCACGTAGATACTCCTCATATATTTCTAAGATTATTTCTAAAACGATGCGACCTGAAGTTTTGGGTTTAGGCCCATCTTTCCATTTCCATCATTATTATTATTCATTATTTAATTAGAAAATTTGGTAGCAGAGTATACCAAACTAAGCTGATTTAGAGACTATAGCGTTCCTACAAAGATATTAAATGTATTTATATTGTCTTTGTCAGCTCTGAAGAAGCTGTGTTAGAACCTCTTAATTGCTGTCATTAATTGACACCAATACCGA
This sequence comes from Drosophila micromelanica, assembly GCA_004143825.1. Lineage (NCBI taxonomy): Eukaryota > Metazoa > Arthropoda > Insecta > Diptera > Drosophilidae > Drosophila > Drosophila micromelanica. The sequence goes on from SCDY01000530.1 coordinate 5,932, forward strand.
AAGCAACGTCTTAGTAAGTATGTAATATGATCATCTTAGTCCGAGCGCTAGATCATTAGTGATTTAATGTTGACTTTTTGTTTTTGTTAATTACTAAGTCGAGACCCGAGGGTCGTCGTACCTCCAGCTTGTTCAATGACCCTCCACTATTATGTAAATAGCACGCACTATAAAAACTCACTGCCTATGGTCAATCTTGGACTCTATATACAAATCTGAGTGAAGACTCCACAAAATGTTCTCAGTTGAATGAAAATATTTCTTAGATTTCTTAGTTTAAAAATTTTTTGGAATTTAGCCAATGTTTGGAATTGGAAAAAGATTTAAAGAGATGTTTTAGCCTTACATTTATGGGTTTATAGATGGGAATAGCATTTACGATTTTAATGATGACCCCTGTTGACTTGACCTGCGTTGAGCCTTCGCCCCCGCCCCCGCCCCCGTCCATCGCCCTTGGCTCATGGCGTGTTCCGCTACTTTTGTTGCTTGTGTTGTGAGAACTACACACACACACACACACACGAGCCTGAGGTAGCCATGGCAAACAAGGCGGTCGTAGGCGACACAATCACTGTCAGCTGGCGGCAGTTGGCTTTTTGGCGTCTTAAGGCCCTGATATAAGACAGCGCAACTGGGATGTCGCTTCTGCACTCGTGTGTAATTATAGTGAACAGCTCATACTTAAACTCTGTCTCGTCACTTCAAGTCAGCTGGGGCTTTGGATTCTCGATTCTCGATTCTCGTTTCTCGTTTCTCGGCTCTTGGTTCTTTGGGATCTTTGGCTGGGGCGGCGGTCAAGTGCAGAATCGGGCATTTTGCACGGCACTTTAGTTTTCAGCTTTCAGCTATCAGTCATTCAGTTAGTCATGGTTCAAAGAGGTTCTTGAACTCACCCACACCCACACCCACAATTCACATTCACATTCACATTCACATTCACATTGGTTAAATGAGGAGATCTTGGCAGTGGCATTTTAATTTCGCAAATAGACTCGCCACTAGGTCTCTGAGTGTGTGTGCGAGTGTGTGTGTGTGTGTGTGTGTGTGCTTGAATGACCCTGGTCGGAAAAACCAGACCGGGGCCCATCTGTTGGCCCGACACTTAGCTTGGAGTTTCGAATACGTATAATTTTCTCAACTGTGTTTTTTCCCCCATTTATACGGTAAATGTGCACATAAAAGACAACTTCCGTCTTTGAAATTCGATTAGATTTATTCTGGTGAAAAGGCTTTGTTCAGTTCTCTAGACTCTAATAGCCATATTAGTGACATCAACTAGGCTTGTTCGTTCGTTTGTTCTCTCCGGTGCTCCAGAAGATCTTCCAGTTCGGTTCGAGTATGTGGAATAATAGTCACAGTAACAAATTAGTTGAAATAATCTTCAGTTCAACGCGAATTTCGTGTTGCCCGCTGTAGTTGTTATTTTTCATGGCTTTGTTATTTCGTAGCCGTTTCTTGTTGGTCGTGATTTTTTTGGCCAGTTCGCCAGAAACGCTGAATTGGCTTCACCTTTTGACATGGAATTTGAAATGACGTGAATCACACAAAGAAAAACTCAAAACTTGCTGTGCGCTGTTTCATAGACATCATCGGCATGGGCCAAATTTGCCTCGTCCTCATTCTCTTTGATTGCCAGCTAGCTCTGTGCAGCCATTGGCCATTAGGCGTCCACCGGGCCAGGCACCAGGGGAACTGGGCATCGGGAATCGGGCATCGGGAATCGGGCATGCCAAATGCTCATTTGCCTCGTGAGCTTATGTCTTTTGACTTTGGCTTTGTGATCGAAATTATTTACCGTTGATATGGTTATGGTTAACCCAAGGAGCCTGCTCGATATGAAGACAACAGGCACACAGAAACGAGTTCTCAAATATTTGTACCCTAGCTTAAAACTACAACAACTGTGTCACGCTTTTTGTAACGCATGAGTGGGTGAATTTCGTGTGCAAAAATATAGAATACATCCATAAATTAAAGACTATGACTGATCAACTGATTTGTGATCAACTTACCACCCAAACCTGGAGCTCGAAGCTTACAATGGAAATGGTAAATGGGTAAAAAACCAAAAAATATTGTTGATTCTTACAACGACCAGACTGGAAACTAGCGGAAAAGTATTATTATGCACTAGAATTTTAATTGTAAAAACATTCTTAATTATATTTTAGTCGCTTTCAAAAATATATTAAAACTTTCTTGCAATATTGGAACCTTCAGAAAAAATTCAAAAAAAAATATTTATTTACAAAAATATTATTTACAAAAAAGTTCAGAAACTGTATGTTTTTAAGAAGAATTAGTTTAAAGGAGAATTTATTATAAATAATAATAATAATATAGGTACTAACAGGCTAAATGGACAACTCTTCTCATATATATTTTCTTTTATTTCTTTATGAAAACCATGTATTTTAAGGCATGCTTAAAAACCTAAGGCATGAAATTATTATTATTATTTTTATTTTATTTTTTTTTTTTTTTGATTCAGCAAACAAGCTGCAGAATATTCTTTTATGTGTCTATATGCTTTTTATAATTTTAAAACATTAATATATTCTATACAAATTTAACAAATTAAATTCTGAAATTTTAAATATGAATTTCTGATAAAGACTGCAAAGTTAATTAATGGCATTGTATGCACAAACAATTGACAGGGTATATTCTAGGTTCGTCAGAAAGCATCCTCTACAGAGCTTACAGAACTTCCTGCAATTTAGTCCGAGTTAATAATTCGTTTATTATGCTTATCATTTATTGCAAATGCAGCTACGCGATTTCGCATATTTTAATAACTTATTGGAAAATTCGTTGGGACTGCGCATATGAATTTATGTATGAATTGACCGGAGGGGCCGCAGGGGGGCGGGGCACTGGTTTGTTTATGTGATTTTCTGGGCTTGGCCGGCACGACACGTCGTTAGGGCAGGCCGAGATGCAAATGCTGATGACCTTCCCAGATCAAGGACAAAACACAGAGCAGGCGGATGGGAAGCGGGATGGGAAGAAGAAGATGTAATTCTAGGAATGCTACTCCGAAAACGAAGACATTTGATTTGAGCTTGAAAATGGCAATGTGATGTCTGAATCAGAGCTGCTGCAGTGTCAGCATCAGCATCAGCATCAGCATCTGTCATCTGGCATCATGAATGCATAATCCTTTGATTTCATGCGGAAAATCTACCTGTATATTAGTTTATTTTTTCTTTCTTTTCTGGTTTTTTTTTTGCAGCAATCCCGCTGGCTCTCCAATAGGCAACATGCCATGACCATGTCATCATCTTCTTTCCTGAAGTTGACGCTAAAGTGGATTGCGAATTTCTGGATACAGGAGCAATGCACGCAGCCAAGAAACGATAAAAACCAAAAAAAAAATAAATAAATAAAAATAAAATGAAGCCAGCTTCGCGTCTCGTCTGCGTGTTACCAAAGTCCGTTTCAAAGTGGAGGATTTCTACCAAAAGGCGAATTAAATTCCTCAATCTTGGGCCAAGTTTATTTTTAGACCCAAGCCCCGAACAAGTCACTGCGAAAACTAGCAATGAAATAAACCAGAGAAAAGGGATACAACAACAACAACAACAACGAAGACGAAGACGAGCACACAAAGTAAGCACAGAGCACACAAATGGTGAAGATCACAAGATCAACTAGAAGCAGCAGCAGCAGCAGTAAAAGAAGCCAGCGAAGAACAGCAATGTGTATAGATGGATATGGATGAATGCTGTTAAGACGAAGGCCATCCAAATAGCTGCCTTTAGAGAGTCTAAACTCCATGCCCCAGCAGCACTAAATCCAGATAGCGAGGAGGCCCAACTGACGCGACGGTCACATTAAACTGAATGCGTCGACAGGCGTCTGCAACCTGCGTCGACGTCGGCGTCGGCGTCGGCGTCGGCCCGGCGGCAACTGCAACCTCAGCAACAGCTTTTAACTTGGACAAGAGCAAGAGCAACAACGTCAATAAACGTTACACGTAGGGCGGACCAAAATCTTGGTGCGTTCCTCGATAGAATTTTGATTGCAATACGCACGCGCAGCCTCAGTTTCAGTTTCAGACTCGTGTTCGCAGTGCCAACTTTTTTGCTGCTGCCCAGCAGCATTTTCAGAGCCGCCTAGATTCATGCAGAGGCTCCGGCTAGGCCCTACTTAGCACAGGTCCCATTCTCGATGCCAATGCCCGGCAATCGGCAATCGAAAGGAAGCGACTTCGCCTGGCCAACTGGGAAAATGAACGCATTCCTTTTCCCATGACTCTTAATCACCTGGCCATTATTATATTTACTCGTACTTGGACTCGTTTATAATTATACCCCACACCCACCTATCCGTCTATCCACCTATTTAACCATCCATGTGTCGAATTGGATTAACTATTGATTACGGGCTATTGACTCGACCGAAGATACAATAAATAACAACAGCATCGACAACAGCTTCCCCTTATTCCACTGATTTTTCGACTCATAAATATATGGTATATTTGGTATATACATTTTCTCGAATATTGGATTTGTGCAACTGTATTCAATACGCAGAAATTAAAATTCTTGATCAGCATCGACAACCGGGTTCTCTTCTATGATACGCGAGGATAAAGCTATTGATGGAAAAAAATCTACATACATTTCCGGTTTATTCGAAATATCTCGTATATTATAATCTCTACTAATAATTATTAACACTAGAGACTAATAAACAATTTTATCAATCTAAATTAGAAAACATAGAATTTATACATAAATGCATAAAATCCAGCTACATCATTCAACTACTACTCTGTATCTTATTTATTTTATTTTATTTTATTTTATTTTTTTTTTACATTTATTTATTTTTTGTTCTGGTGGATACGGCTGGGATACTAAGATTCTTAGTTGTTTTTGTTTTTTAAATTTATGGCATTTTTAAATGTTATGATAAAATATTATAATATAATATTATGTCTCTTAAGGTCGACATTTATAAATATTTAGAAAAAGGAGCAAAAAATTCGAATTTTACAAAAATTAATAGCTTAAACTGAGTATGACAAACTATATTGCAAGACGGACATTGCACAAACCCAATTAAATCGATTAACTTCGTAAACGGGATAAAAATACTTACATTTTTCAACATTGTGTCTTACGGATTATTCGATCAAGGGAGCTTCTTACTGAATATACATTTCTTTAAGTAATTAACTGACCATATTATTCAATACACGGTGTAGGGGATTAGTAAAGTGACATATCTTTGTGAAGTAATTTGGCGAATTTGATTTTAAAAATAAAGCGTATAATAGCTTGAAGTTCTGATTGGAAAAATTGTGTGGAGTTTTTTAACATTTTACATATACTTATAATTTATAATATTATTAAAATATTATAATTAATATTGATTATAGATGTCATTTTAACAACTTTTTTGTGGAACGAGCGATAATAGTTTATTTAAGTTTAGTTTAATTATAATTTTTGAAATTCTTTACTTACTTTAATATCTCTAGTAGCTTTAAGGCAAGAATTGGGCTCTTTGTCATGTGAATGTATATATAAGTATGTAGATAGTTATGTGAGTGGTAAAAAAATATTACCATTTTCATATTGCGTTTGCCTTGTTTCTTGATGGTATATTTGATGGGAGCACCCGCAGAATTATTGTCAAAATGCAAAAGAGAAGATCATTACTACATTTCACGCTTCCAGGCAGGGATCGTAAAAACCGAAACCACAAACCAGTCGAAAACTCGACGTTGACGTTGACGTTGCAGTCGACGTCGACGTCGACGTCGGCATCGACGTTAACTGCGATAGCGTACCAAATTAATGGAACCACCGCGCAGGGCTGGCTGGCTGGCTGGCTGGAGCTGTGGCCGGGAACGGGGCCCTGACACAAGACAGGTAAGAAGTGGGACCAGCAGAACCTAAAACCAAAGCGGCGTTGTGGGAGAAAGAATAAAACTAACAATGAGCCGGGGACTGCGACTCCCATTGGAATGATGGCAGCAACGACGTGCAGCTCAGGCACGTATCCATGTGTGTGTGCTTGTGTGTGTGTTTGGTATTTTGGTTTTGGCCCGCTTGTCTGTACCTTCGCGGCTTTATCGCGCTCTTTGTCTACCAGCGAGTTCGGGCCAAGACTAAGCCCAAGAAGTCATCAAGTCCCAGTGCGGCACGATCGCAACACACACACACACACACACACACACACACACACACACACACACACAGAGACAGACAGACCGACAGACAGACAGACGGCCACGAAATGCGCAAATAGCTGTTCGGGTTTTGGGTATGGGAATGGGTACGGGTTCGGGTGTTGGGCTTGGAATCGGGTTCGGGTTCGGGTTTGGGTTTGGGTTCGGGCGGGTTCTTGCCTCTTCTTTGCTGCTGATAGCCACACTTCCATTATTATGTTTGTGTTCTTTGGCTGGCGCATTCATTCATGCTCACACACACACACACATATACATATATCCATATGAATCGGTTTGTCCGCCAATTTCCTTTTTAAGCTAACAATCTGGCCCTCTTCACGACATTTACCTTTGTGTAGTTGGCCAAGCAACAACCGATCCGATCCGATCCGATCCGACAACAGCAGCAGGCAAAAAGTCCTCAAGTTCTAGCGCAAGGATTTAAAACGTTTCAGTGTCTCTCACATTCTGAGTGTGTGTGTGTGTACGTGTGTGTTTATATTTTTTGTGTCTGTGTGCGAGTCAATTCGTGTCGTGGAAGAGGAAGTTCACATTGAAACTGGTAACTGGAATTGGCATTGGAATTGGAAGTGTTGGCGTTCTGGAAGCAAGCGGCGGCAGCGAGTTTCTTCTTCAGTTTTCTTGACGGTTCGCGGTTGCGTGATTTAGCCTGGATATCAGCCAGTTCAGTCGAAGGCTTACAGTGAACGCGACGCAAAGTGCCAACGGTTCCCCGATCTCATCAGCAGCATCTCAACGCGTTCGCCAATCAACAATCGCTTGTTCACAACGCTCCTCGAGAGTTACACAAAAAAAAACCTCTTAAAGAAAATATGGCCAAAATCATTTTGTTTTGTGTGCTAAGCCTTTTGGCATGCGCTGCAGGTTAGTAAGAAAATCATAAAACTAGACAACTGCAATTAAATAAAAAGTAAACGGATCAACATAAAATCCTAAACGGAAGTTCAGTTTTTCATCTTTTTTTAAATTGAATATATAAATATTTTGCTTTTACTAAAGTAATTACAAAGTTCAATTAATAAAGTTTAGAAAACACACATATTTAATTTTTAGACATTTTTAAAACAATTTTCAATTTTTATTAGTTATAAAAAGAGATTAATTAACTTTGATGGTGCAGATAAAATTATTGAGCCTTAAATCTTATTGTTGTAAATAGAATTTTTTTTTTGGGTTTAAAATAAATATTTAGATATAGTTTAAAAATAGTACAAATATTAGATTTGTTTAAGTATTGAAGAAATTTCAACATTATATAAATACAATTTTGAAAACACATTTTTTAATTTTTATACATTTTTTAAACTATATAAAATCGACATTAGTTATAACAAGAAATTATTTACTTTTTATGCCTAAGGGACAAATATTAGTTCAGGAATTAGATTTCTTAAGGTAGTAAACAATTACAACATTTTATAAGTTAAATTTAGAAAACACATATTTTAATTTTTACATATTTCCTAAATTTTTAAAAGTTATTATTAGTTCTAATACAAGATTGTTCAACTTTAAGGCTGCATGTACAATTATCAACTCTCAAATACAATTTCTAAAAAATAAATATATAGATATAGTTTATAAATGGTTTGGAAATTACAGTTTATAATAGGATGATGAAATCACATTGCAGATATTCAAGAAACTCGAAATGATAAAAGAAAGCCCATTATAATTTTGTAGTCATTAAATATGAATTTTTCACTCCTAATGATTGGAGGGTAGATTGGTTTGATTGGACAGTTCCCGCTCTTTTTTTGTAGCCTTAAGCTGTTTTTCTTTTTTATCAATTTCGTTGTAATCCCCATTGCATCTGCAGATGCTCGTGCAGAGCCAGAGCTAACCGGAGGGAAGTTAGGTGCCAACAAATAACTAGGCTCAAGATCATTTGATTACATTTGCACCGCGGGTCTCGAGAGTTGCCAACTGGAACTGAATCTGACTCTGAGTGCATCATTAGACCAGTGCTAGATTCGTGTGCTATCCACTGCAGATTAGGGGGCTCCACCAGACGCAATTACCGCGAATTATAGTGCTCAAGGAGACGGGAAACTGGGCAAACTGCCGCACAATTATTGGCAGAGTCAGTTCTTAAAGAAGTCCAACCAGAATTAGCTGCTATTCAAAGTGGGGGTATTTTGATGGGATTCGAAACGATTTTCCGCTTATCTAATCCGATGAAAGATGGCAGCAATTTAAAACGATAGAGGCTTAAATATATGAAGTATAATTTTAATTTTGATAAAGTATGATAAAATTGCTGAAATATTATTATGAAATTCATCGAAATATCTTATCAAATATATATGTATTTTTTTAAATAGTAAATAATTGAGATACGATTATTGAGCATAAATTATTGATCCTAACTTATTCACTTCAGTTGAGAAAAAAAACTATAGTTGGGATATGTTTGTCTTTCAAAACCTTCGCTTGCTTATTGAAATCAGAAGAGTTTGAGTTTGTGTGTGCCTTGCATTTAAATCACCGGAAATAATTTCATATACAAACACACGCACATCTAAAGACAGACATCGGACTGGCAAATATCAGAGTGCCTCGGTGCCTCAGTCTATGGGCATACATAAAGCATACTCATTACCTATCCACGACAAGATCCATAAATAGTCAGCCTTCCGTTTGGCTAGGGGCTTCGAATCGAATTGAAAACGAAAATATCTTCGGGATGTGTGTTTGTCTGCCCAGCTGCACACACATAGCAGGTTATTGTTGTTGTTGTTGCTGTTTTTGTATTTGCCTGGCCTAAACAGAGAAAAAGAGGAATTCGTCTTCAACTGGCCGGCCAGCTACCTGTTGTCCCCTGTCCAGGCCGCTTTTTTTTCTGTCTGAATGAAAGCAAACTTCGAGGGGTACATAAGAAGAAGAGGAAAAACCCAAAAAAAAAGCTGAAAGAAGTAGAAATAGTTCTTCATATTATTAAGCTAATTAATGTCATTAACGCCATTATTTTTCATCGGAGCCAAGTGTAATTAGCTTACGTATCTGCATCTGTATCTGTGATGTGTCCGTACCCGTGTCCAGGCGGGTCATAGACCGATAAATGCTTCTGGTCATCATCATCATTAACATTGCTATGAATCATCAGGCACTTTGGCTTCAGCTCCCCAGTCCAAGTCCAAGTCCAAGTTCTCTTTTTATAGACACTGGGCATATACGCTGAAAAATGTGTTTTGTCATTCGTATTGCTCGTTTTGGTAATCCTATTTAATGATATTTGCTTTAGATATCTTTTGATTACGCATTCGATGCCGAAACGAAACCGTTACGGTTACGCATTGCGATTGTTCAGTATTCAGAGCGGGCTGTCTCCCGTGGGTACGTTGGCCCCAAGCCCGTAGTTCCCCTCAATTCTTCAGTTAACTAATTCGGTTGGCACTTTTTTTTTATTTATTTTTTTTCTTGGTTTAGGTCAACGCATTACCACCATACATCTGGATGGCGTGCAGTACTTCATCAGCCGCATGAATCCGTACTCCCCAGAGCTGAACTACTTCCTGGCCTATCAGTATTGTCGGTCGCTGGGCCTGCAGCTGGCCTCGTTCGAGACCAAGGAGAAGGCCGAGTCGATGACCACGTATCTGAAGAATGCTGGCTATGGCAATTATGATTTCTGGACATCCGGAAATCGCTTGGGCACGGGCATGTTCCTATGGATGAGCACCGGACTGCCGTTCAATGCCACATTTGACTTCTTCGAGAACTCGGCCGATGCCATCCAGGCCGGCCTCCTCGATCCCGTCGATCACAACAGCAACACCTCCCCGCAGCGCACGGCACGCGACAGGTAAGATTATCCTTGGGGTGGGGGGGCGGTATTGTGGAGATACTTGAGGCTAACTTAAACGGATTCGCATTTCGGCTTGTTGTTGTTTCTTATTATTATAGCAGCAGTGGTGCCGAGAAGGGCTGCGTGATCCTGAAGCAGCCGACGCTCAAGTGGATGCCCGAGGACTGCTCGGCCGTGAAGGACTTCATTTGCGAGCAGACCCGCTGCTATTACTACAACTATGGCAGCATTCCGGTGTCGTCTGCGCAGGGGTAAGGACTACTAGAGAGCATGGGCACCACTAAAACGATATAAACATATATAAAACACATAAAGCATAAATCAAAATAAATAATAAAAAATTATACCATCCCCTAACTATAATAAATCGCTATACGAATGCTTAAGTTTCACTTTAAGCGAATGTCCTTAATTCCTTAATTAAGATAAACACACACCAACCAATAAACACATATATATTTATAAAAACAGATAATTGATAACAAAAAAATACGTGATTAATAAAAAGTTAATTTAGTTGACCACAAAAGAGAAAAAAAAACAGAAACAAAGAAAGATAAACAGATAATGGAACGCTGCTAAGCGTTCAGTTCAAAATGTAATACAATACTCTAAAAATCAAATAGGTGAGCTAAACCCCAAATCGTTAAAATATACAATTACTACACACATATTTAAACACACATATACAGATCCTGAATCCGGTTCAGGGTCTAGACATACCTAATACAGAAGACTAATGCGAAGCTGCCAGCCTATTACTAACTTAAAGATCACTAAAAATTTCACATTACAACAAACCAAGATTCAAGAACCAAAAAATTTTGAAAGCCAAAAAAAATAAATTATAGATTGTGCAATCAGCGTGGAAAATAATGATGATAAAAATTCAAAAAAAAAACTATCAAGTATTTGAATTTTCTTTCTCATTTTTTTTTCAATATTTAAAGAACATTCATTAGTTTCCTTGAAGTTTGCACAAGCTTTTGAGACTCCTGCTAAAAATTGGTGGTTTGGGGATTAGCTTTTCCATAGTTGTTGTTGCTGTTGTTGTTGTTGTTGTTTGCTGTTGTCACGAAGTTTTGTGTTCAACTAACTAACTTTAACTTCAGATTCGCACTTTCGCACTAACCCAATGCCAAGCTCGCTGCTAGTCGATCGCTCTAAGAAAATTCATACACTCAGAGAAAAAATTTTGAAAAAATGTTTTTTTTTTATTTCAAAAAAGTACATTAATAATTTAAATAATTGCAAAATTTTAATTACACCATTACACCATTATTAAAAAAATAATACAAATTTAGAACGCAGTTTTTCTCTGAATGTATGTGTATGAAATATGTATTTAATATAAATGTAACCGAGTTGTTCTTCTTTATTTCTTTTTCCACCTCCTTTAGCCGCCCCATCACCTCCACCACGCCACGCACGCCCGCCGCACTGCTGAACCTGCCGACCACAACCCCCCTGCCCCTCATCATGTCCACCAGCGCCAGCGGCATTCTGTACGCCAAGCCGAAGTCTTCGATCCCGGACAGCGCCTCGGATGCCGCCCAGCAGCCGTCGACTGTGTGGTTCAAGCTGAATCACGACCGATCCCTGGCCGACACGGATGCCGCCGATGTGGACGCAGACCTGGAGGCTGATGTTGAGGAGCACGACGAGGCTGACGGCGATACCGATTTCGATGAGCACGAGCACGAGCACGAGCACGAACAGGAGCACGAGCACGATGCCTCCAATGAGCATGCGCGCGAGTTGAGCGATGGCGACGACGTCAAGGAGCACGTTTTCCCGCTGAACGACAACGAGCTGCACAACGAGATGCACTCCATCGAGGAGCTGCAGCTGCAGCTGCAATCCCATGCCGACGACCAGCCGGATCATGAGGAGGAAGCGCCAGAGGCGGATGAGAACGGCAGCGCAGATCACGAATCGGAGGCGGAGGCTGACGCTGAGACGGACTCGCAGTTCGAGTCGTCCGCCAGGGTCGGCGATCGGCCAGCTGCGCTGCCCAGCTCCACGGAGTCGCCGGCCATCGAGGTGCGGCTCAAGCAGATCGCCCAGGACTTTGAGAAGATGACCAGCTCACAGGAGCTGCAGCGCGCCACCGCCGTCAGCAAGGACGAAATCACGCCCCAATCCTCGCTCTCCCTCAGCGATCTCATACGCACCCTGCGCCCCAACGAACAGCAGATCATACCGCAGATCGACTCGGACTACTCCAATGCCATGCGTGTGCTGGGCAAAACCTCCGCCGTGGTGAACAACGAGGATTCGCGCAAGTTCAAGGTGCTGCCGGATCCGCACAACTTTTAGTTTAGCTTAGGTTCGACTCCAGCTATGTGGGAGTGGAGTGTTAAGAGGTGGTGTGCCCGGGGTTTTATTTTTTTGGGGCACTGTCGTGGGTTCCACTGAGGAATGTTCATTTGAGACGGCTTCGAAACCCGTACACATATCCAAATGTAAATGACGCTTCTCTCTGCGGACCCACAACAGTTAGAAAGCTCTCTGTAGAAATAAATAATCACTTTTCCATTACCGATTAGAGAGTTGAACAAAACAAGAAGAGTTAAGACACACATATAAACTATTTACTTTTATATATGCTTTAATTGTATGACAAAAACTCTTGATTAATAAAACGAATTTGGTAAATGTACGCATCCGAATTATTATGGTGAATAAACTCTGATTTTTTTGCCAAGTTACGACTCGTAAAAGCCAAAAGCCAATGGTCATAAATGGTAATGGGCCAAGCATTTACCTGAGCTTGGCTCTCAGGCGAATCTTTGTCATCTGCTTTGGGGCTAGTTGCTGCTGAGTTGATGCGTGTCTGCAGTTAAATGCGCAAGTCATTTTTCCTAATTTAAAGCGGATTAAAAAAAAACACATTTCGTAAGCTTTTATGTGCTGACAATTGAATGAAATGAAGACGCGTCGGACAATGGACACTGGACAGAACACATTAACCAAAAGAAGTCAGCTTCGCCTTTGTTCCTCCACAGTTGGCTAAGGAGAGGGGAAGGGGCAGACTGAGTTCGTTTGAAGCTCGGCTGAGTGATGTTGTTGTTGAAAGTGGTTAATGAAAGATGCATATACAGTTTTACACCTGTGTGTGTGTGTGTGTGTACACAACGAGGTTCTGGTGCTGAAGACAACCTTGAAAAGTGTAGCTGGGTCCAACGAACGAATATAAAAGTTTCTCTTTTGCTGAAACGGAAATCTCAGACTCACAAAAAGGCAAACATTCCTCACGTACATGTTTGAAATGCAGCAACAGCAGCACCAGCATCAACAACAAAGCAACCGCAAAGCAACAGGTAACCGGGGTTAATTGAGTACGGAACTCAAGATCCATTCTTGTTGTTCACTTTTATGCCAGGACATGCAAAGGGTAGAAGCAAACGGTACTATATGGTTTTTTTGTAATTTTTCTTAATTAGGCGAGTAACTATTAAAGCTAGAGAACAAAACTTTTCAAATTAATACTGATCATCAATTCTTTTATATATGTAGTTATATAGTTCCTAAGATTGCATTGAAGAGATTGCCTTGCTCTAATAATATTCTCATTGTCTGCTGTACAACAAATTAAATATTCAGTTATAATCTTGTACATCAACATATTCATCATTACATTATACATCAATACGCCTTATTATTTATACAAGAATCTATGTTGAGTTTCATCAAAATAGCTTCAAAACGAAACGTGGATTTTTAATGGGATCAGTAAGGCATTCTTTTATACCATTACTCATAATACCTTACGCATAATACCTTCCCGATTACCATTATGATTCTGTCATTTAAGCCGCGGAAGTACTCCATACCATATAATAAACAAAATTAAACATTCCCACCTGCTCACAGCTGCACCCGTTTACAAAGAGAAAGGTGCGTGTATAAAAGCCAAGTCCTCGCTGATCCAGAATCATTGCAAAGACGGCAACCGATCGAAACGGAAAAAAAAACATTCGGATTAAGCTTTATCAGCATCTCTTAAAACAATATGAAAGTAACCATCACTGCTGTAATTTCATGCCTGGCACTCGTATCGGCTCTACCTCAGGTTGAACACGGCTCTATATATGGACCCAGTGGGGTAAGATCACCCTGCCAATAAATCAAACTATATAATAACACTTTGTCCGCAGAGGTTTGCAATGACCGAAAACTGGGCAGCTCCCCCAGTTGATTTAAGTCAACCCATTGTTTTACTCCCGGTGGCAACGCCCATTACTGAAGCGCCCCAAGAACCGAAACTCACACCCCGTCCGAAGACTGGCAAAATCGTGTCCAGTTAAAATTTAAAAAATTAGATTACTTTGTTTTACCTAATTGTAAAATATCTTATAAATGATCATTCATCGAATTTTAAAATTTTATGACTGATGAATTTTGAAATAAAATTTATTTTATTAATTTTGTTTAATTTATTTTCAATTTTGTACCGAGACGAAACTACTAAGAAAAACTCAGCTTTCTAGCAATGTCCAATGCGGACAAGCCGACTAATATATATAGATAAAAAAATCGTTTTATATGTTTGCATAATTAATAATTAATAATTTGTAAATAATGAAAATTTTAAAAATTAACTATAGCATTTAAATCTATCTACAAACCAAATCGAAAGTCTGTATTATTTATTTTGACTTTTTTATGTGGGACAAAGTATTCAAAGTCTGGGTATACTTTACGAGAACATAATCAATTCAATGTGGTGGCTCAACCTTTTACAGACTTGATTAGGAAAGTTGAGTTTCCTAGATGGCTAAATTTCACTTAGCTCATTGTCCTGTTCAAGAATACACATACCCATTAAAAAATTGAAAAGAAAGGGTGCTCATGTTATGTGGAATTATATGCAACAGGCAGATCGATAAATATCGATTTTAAGGCATGGTTTTTTTTATCCTATTTCGAAGATTATAAGAGCTAAATTGAGAATCGGCACGATCCGAAGCGGATATCTTAACATCTTCAACTGCAAGTTGATAATGAAAATAAACACCATACAAATCACATTATAAATTATGTGATTCATTACGCGGAAGCTAATAAGTTAATATATTACGTAAATACCGTTAAAATTTAAATTTGTAACTGGCACTTTGCTGCATTCGTTTGCAAAGAGAAAGGTTCATTTATAAAAGCGGAATCCTGCACGATGTAAAATCATTGCAAAGACGACAACCGATCGAAACGGAAGATTATTATTAATCAAGCTTTTTCAGCATCTTTTATAACAATATGAAAATAATCATCATTGCTGCAATTGCATTCTTAGCACTTGTATCAGCTTTACCTCAGATTGAACACGGCTCTATATATGGACCCAGTGGGGTAAGATCACCCTTCCAATAAATCAAATTATAGAATAACACATTATCCGCAGAGGTTTGCAATGACCGAAAACTGGGCAGCTCCCCCAGTTGATTTGAGCCAACCCATTGTTTTACTCCCAGAGGCAACACCCATTTCTGAAAAGCCCCAAGAACCGAATCTTACAGCCCGTCGTTTGATTGGCTAAACTTTTCCCAGATATGATAATGTGTTTGACCTAATTGTATCGACGTATTATTAGCTTAAAGCTGAATAAAGATTAAACAAGAATTATAATATAATACAAATATTACAAATATACAAAAATAAAATTTAAAATGTGTTCGTTTCTATTTTTAATTTAAATATTAATTATTTAAGAATTCATTCATTTACCCCAAAGTAAGGAAATGAGTAAACAAAACCTTAAACAATAAATTATGTAATTCAATATTTAAATTTGGTTTTTACAGTTTATAAATGCTAACTGGATTTTCGTACGAGACTTCAAATAAACTGGTAAATCAAATGACAAAAATATACTAATATATGCTTCAAGAAACATTAACAATAAATTGACAGGTGTGGAACCTACTTAAAAAATCGCTGAGCACATAATTGTGTTTAAATACTTTAAACATCTGTTGGCCATCAATTTGGCATTCCCTTTTAAAAAACAATGAATTTGAAGTTTGTTTAAGTTCAAATGACAACAAGGACAACAATGTAAAACGACATTATTAACAATAATGACAATTGAAACAATTTGCGTTAAAGTATTAAGAAAATGTTTGTGTCTTAAACATCTGAATATAAAAATATGATATAATTATTGGCTTGCGATTAGATTTGATTTATGAATATGGTTTTCCAAATCAATGATATAAAATATAATATATATATATATATATATTTAAAAAGTTTATTTGTAAAGTTTCAGAGCACAAATCTACGATCTCAAAACTTTCGAAAAGCTTGAAGGCTTCTTTTGCTGTAAAATAAATATTACATTTAGAAATTATTAACTTAATATGATTTAAATAGTATCACTATTATAAGAAAAATCAATAAAATCAACAAAATCAATTGCTGACCTAAATATATAAAGTTATACTTAGTTTTGCCGAAACAATCAATCCATTAAACTATAAAGCAAGTAAGAAGGCATAATAATAGTCGGCACCTCCCGACTAGGAGATACCTTGAACCCAGCTGCTAAATTTGAGTTTGTTTTAGATTTTTTTCGATTTTTTCGATCACCTGAAAAAGCTTGGTCTAATAGTTTCCGAGATTAACGCGTTTATACAGACAGACAGATGGACGGACGAACGGACAGACAGGCATGGCTAGATCGACAAGTAAATATACTCTATTGGGTTGCATATGCCCTTTCAATCAATTTTTTAATGAGTTTGGGGTACACCAAATTAAGCAAATTGGGATTCCCCATTAGAGTTAAGTCTGATCCAAATGATTTATAATACACAACCAAATAAAATAAACGGTAGAAGCTTCTTGTCTTGTCTTCTAATCAACTTTGTTTATTTCATATAAAACAAGTTCCTGCCTTCGGTTTCTTCGAAGACACCTTAATAAAGTCAATAAACAAATACATATGTATATCAATAGGTAAAAACAAATACATTTCGTTAATGCTCGTATACATGGCACTAATTAGTGACTATAAATCCCCAAACCAGTCGACATTTCATATCGAAACACGTAGACAAAAGTTATAAACTTCCAGTTTTTGTATGAAACGCCACATATCATATTTGTATTTGTGACTTACAAATGCATATATATTTATATATTAATATCGGCCGAGTCGCCGAGACTAGCTTATAAAGTTCGTATTTAACTTTTCTAATTAAATTTGCATGATAACGCAAAGTCGTCGACGATGATCGTTGCTTTAAAAGCGCAGACTCCGGCATCTGGGCCTCGCATTAATATTGACGGATCAGCCCCGAAAGGTTAGTGTCTAGAGCTAATATTAATATAGACTATACTGATTTGTACAGTTAACTAATTGGTCTTATCTTCTCAAAGTGATAACAAACTTGTTGTGTTAAAGAGAGAATAATGTGAAATGCCTTAGAAAGTGACATTAAGTTAATGAATACATGAAAAGAATGTGTTTTATGTAATCTCTCATCATGCAGCAAGTCAGCTTCTGTTGCCTGTCAATGATGCTGATGTTCGCTGTTAATCACATCAATCTCATGAGGTGCAAGGTTTTCTGGTTTTTACCGGCTAATCGCTGCCTCAAGTGAAATTCATAAAAAAACAAATACAAAGTTAAACAGAGAACACATCTGAGTATTATGAAATCAAAAATAAATAAATACTGTTAATTTTATCTGGCATAAAATCGTTTGTTTTACTGCGCAGCTGCCTCTTAAATCCAAACAACTTTAGAAACTTGTATTCACTTTAATTAAATAATAAAGTAAATTAATTATAGTGTGACCTGAAATTCCTCCAATCAATACTGGGAAATTTTCTCATAGTGGAAAAAATAAAAATAATTATTAAGCAAACTTGCATCAAGTTAACACCTTCAATTAGAGAAAACAATTTATTCCGCTTGTTACATCAAATTTCAAATAAATAATTGAATTTATCAATCGCTTACAGATCAGCATGAAATTGACATTCGTCCTTCTTCTCTGCGTGGCACTGGCCTCCGCCCAGTTTGGCGGCTTTGGGGGCAACTTCGGTGCAAATCTTGGTGCAAACTTGGGAAATGTTGCAAATCGACTGCAGCAAGGCGTCGCAAACATTGCGAGCAGAATTCCATCGCCTCCACTTCTCTCGAATGTGCAAAACTTTGGTGACTTTTTGGTAGGTCCACAAACCTTTTAATTACAATGTCAATGTAAGACCAACCTTTCCCTAACCTACCCAAGGCACAATCGGGCAAATCCTACGCCTCAGCGGCAGATCGACAACTGCGCGAGGGCATCTTTAGTGGCAGCAAGAGCTTAGTGGATGCCACAAACGCTGCTTTCCAGAGCGGCGCCTCAACTTATGAATTGGCTGTCAACGCCTTTGCTGACCTCACGAACGCAGAGTTCCTCAAGCAGCTGACCGGACGGAGGAAGTCCTCGTCGGGCGAGTAAGTCCCTGGATATAAGGAAGATAATATTGTGATATTTCTAACCTTTTTTGTGTGGCTTGCAGGCAAAGTGCGAGGACCCGTCGCTTGCCGCACAAGTTGGCAGCGAATGTGCCCCTGCCCGAGTCCTTCGATTGGCGTCAAAAGGGCGGCGTTACGCCCGTCAAGTTCCAGGGCGAGTGCGGTTCCTGCTGGTCGTTCGCCGCAACGGGCGCCATTGAGGGTCATCTGTTCCGGAAAACAGGCAAACTGCCCAATCTGTCGGAGCAGAATCTGGTCGATTGTGGCAAGGAGGACCTGGGTCTGGCCGGCTGCGATGGCGGCTTCCAGGAGTACGCCTTCAATTTCATAGCAGAGCAGGAAGGCATTGCCATCGGCGACAAGTATCCTTACTTGGACAAGAAGGACACATGCAAATATACGAACACCATATCGGGCGCCAAAATCACCGGATTTGCCACAATTCCGCCAAAGGACGAACAAGCTATGAAGGCGGTGATTGCCACCGAGGGACCCCTAGCCTGCTCAGTGAACGGACTGCAGAGCCTGCTCCTGTACAAACGCGGCATTTACTCGGATGAGGAGTGCAACAAGGGCGAGGTGAATCACTCCATTCTGGTCGTTGGCTATGGCTCTGAGAAGGGTCAAGACTACTGGATTGTCAAGAACTCGTGGGCCAAAACCTGGGGTGAAGATGGCTACTTCCGCTTGCCACGCGGCAAGAATTTCTGCGGAATCGCCACAGAATGCAGTTATCCCATTGTTTAGTACCCAAATTTTACCCTATAACAAACAGAAGCTGTTCTAAGTCCCAGCTAATAAATTGAAATGTAATACTCGAGAAATTATTTTGTAAAATTACTTCATGTCGAAGTTTTCTTAAGCAAATATCTCAATATAAATAATTTGTAAATATTGCTAAAAAATTTATTTTTATAAATTTCATGTTTTAGTCTAACTGACTTAAAATATTATCTAAACAAAAGAAGTTTTAGGAGTTCTTTTCGAATTCGTCAATAACTTTTATATATAGTCATTTAAATAAAGACCAAATTTCGGCCACGCTAACAAACTGTAAAATACTGTGAACAGATCTATCCTTTAATTGACCCAAAATTTTAGTTTATTTATATTTAAATTTATTTTGAATTATATTATTACTGAAATTTACAGCAATCACTTATTTCCTTTAGTAAGCTACTTACCAGTTTTTAAAATGTACAATTTAATTATGCATATATTATTTCTAAATTATTGCCTTGTTTAGTTAGTATGTTAAATATTTAACTGTTTAATCTGTGACCTCACCAATTCGGATTGGTTAGCAACACTTGGCGCCAAATTACTCCATTGAAGATTTCAGCGCTTCGACACAACAAAACTTGTATATTTAGAAAAGTAAAATATGCTGTCAGTGAAAAAAATAATTGTTGCTTTATTATTTTCTTTTTATCCAAATAATGAAAACACGTTTAAATTAGTCAACCATAAATAAAGTGTTGGGAACAGTTTGTTGCGCGCTCGCTTAGTAGTGTTGTATAAGTAGTTCATTTCGTGAACCAGTTGTTTGATCTCGGATTCTGCTGTGCACCCATTCGTGAACAACCCAACACTGATGGTGTGGGAAATAAATAAGTAAATAAATAAAAATAAAGTCGTACGCAAACTGTTCAATTAGAAACAAAAACAAACATTTAAAGTGCAGTAAAATGAGGATGCCATAATTATAGCTAATTGTGCGTCGTTTGGAACGCAAATACCCAATGTTGTTCCTGCAGGTGTGTAGTAAAAATTTGTTCTAACAATACCGACCCCGGGCCCAACCCACTTTTGGAAAGTGGTGGGCGTTGTCACCCCGTTGTCACAAGGCTGTTCTCGATCTCATCGCTAACAATCCCATTGTGCACCGATTCTGGTATGTGTTGCCTAATCGTGTAATTCCGATTGCCCATTGCAGAAATGTACTTGCTAGTCTAGTACATTGACAATAATCCAAAGAATCCCCCAGGGTCATATGCATTTTACCAATACAAAGCCAACATCTCCACCTAATTGCCATCCCCCACTTGACTAACTGATTTATCGAAAATGGACGAAGACATTATGAATGCAGTAGAATCTCTCTTCGGCAAAGATGTTAAAATTGTGGACTGCGAGACATCGTCCTCGGTCCAACAGGAAGAGACATTGCTGATAAATGGAGTGCCGGTTAAATTGGATGGCCTGCCGGCAGACGACGCCAGTGCCATTAAGAGCGCACTTCTCGAGGGACAGATGCCGGCAGTGGAGCACTTGAATCAGCTTCTGTTCCGTGCGGGATTGGCTCAGCAGCCTATAGAAGTGGAAACGTCGCTGACCGTAAAGTCATCGCTGACGACCACCGAGGAGGTATTGGTCTCCCGCAACGGACAGGTGCTTGACGAGCGAACCGTCGAAACCAAAGAGCACTTCAACCATCAGTCGCACCAGAAGGAAATCTGGCAGCCAGCTAAACAGCACAATGAATTGGCGCGTGCGACGCCAGAGAACGCACTCAGGTATCGAACAAATTCGAATTCGACGTTTTCTTCGCAGACCACTACGGATGGGGAACCCAATCGAACTGGAGACCGGCTGGGTCGTCAATTAAATCAAACATTTTCGAATGCCTCGCTCATGTCGAGCAGCTCGGCCATAAGCGACTCGGATCAGGTGATTGGCTCCACCTCCAATATGTCCACTGCCACAACGCGGGGCGAGAAGAGTTCGAACATCAGCAGCTGTGACTCGGGCCACGACGGCATCTTTCACAGCGTCTCGATGAGCGCGCCCTACACGCAAGGCCACATCCGTGACACTCAGACAGATTCTATGTACTGTGACATTCCCAGCTCGGCAGATGAGGCTGATGCGGTATCAGTCGCTATGCTGGTAAGACACGTAATACCCAATTAATTAGTCATCTATTAAAGTCGCATTCTTGTGCAGAGCACCCACTTGCAGATCACTGAGCCTTGTGACGTAGCTAACAATGGCCAAACAACGTCAGGCTATGCCAAAGACTTGCCAGCTGCTGGAAATTTGAGCACGCTAGTCACCCTTATGGTTACAGGCAGAAACGAGGATCTGCAGTTTGCATTTTTACTCTGTGCCCGCTTGTTTATGCCAGTGCAGGAGTTGCTGTCGAAGATCATCCAGCAGTGCCGCGGACAGGAAGAGGAGCTTCTGCGCCTGCTTGCCCTCTGGATGCGCATATGTGCCAACGATTTTCGGAACGAAGCACTGCTCCAGGAACTGCGCAAGCAAAGCGACCAGAGCGGAGCTTTTAGTGCTTTTCTTGATGGCATTTCCGACTCAATAAACCAACTGGACACGAGTCGACGTTCCCAACTGCAGTACTTGTTGGTCAAACAAGCGTCGGCCAGTTCATTGGGCCGGCAGAGCAGTATTAAATCGCTGAAACGTTTCGCCACAAACATTTACAAGACAGACAACGTGCTGAGCAAGTGCAGCAGCGCATTTGAGCTGGCGCATCAGCTGTATGCCATCGAATATGCCTACCTCTCGCAGATACGTCTGGAAGAGTTTGTCGAAATGATAACCACAGGAGAGTTTAAAACCTGCATTTCACAGACGAAAGCGAGTACATTGGGCTCCAGCTGTGGCTCGGCGAAGCAACCCGAGGTTAGCATAGGAGCCTATGTGCAATGGTTCAACCACCTCTGTCAGTTGACAGCGACGGAGATACTCAAGGTGCGTGTTTCGACGACAAGTCCAAAGTACTTTATATTCATCTATTTCGTTCATCACAATAGCTTGGAAAAAAATCACAGCGCGTGCAGATGGTTGAGTTCTGGATTGAAACCGCCTTGGAGTGCTTTAATACGGGAAATTTCAACAGCCTAATGGCCATTTTGACAGCTCTAAATATGACTGCCATATCACGGTTAAAGAAAACAGTAAGTTTCTAGTCTAATTGCATGAATTTGATACTGAACTCTTCTGTTCGCAGTGGTCCAAGGTGGAGACAGCGAAATTTGAGGGCTTGGAGCATCAAATGAATCCCAGCTCAAACTTTCACAATTACCGCTCGACCATGAAAGCTGCCATTTGGCGATCCGAGCGCGAAGCGGCCAACAAAATTGAGCGTGCCATTATCCCATTCTTTTCGCTCTTTCTAAAGGATTTCAATGCCATTCATGAGAGTCATCCAACCAGGTTTAAATTGTGTACACTTTTAATAATAATAAATATACTTAAAAATAATATTTTTAGACTCTCCAATGGGTACTTTAACTTTGAAAAGTGCACACTCCTTGGCGCACAGCTGCGTAACTTTTATAAATGCCAACAACTGGATTGTCCGTATGAGCAGCTGGAAAGTGTTGTGGCTTATTTGCAAAAGGCAGAAGTTTTTACTGAGGACCAGCTGTTGAAATCCTCCTATGAATGCGAATCGCCGGAGGGCACTGAAGAGAAGGATAATTATAAAGCGCTAAAAGCCACAAAATAAACAAACTAAATATTCGAATTATACAATAAAAAGGACAATTTTGGGTGAATATCGCATCGAGCCTCGCCCAAAACTTCCATATAGGATGCACACATGTTTTTTTGTTGATAATTCCATGTTTAAATTTTCACTTGCAGCGCAATAACGATAATAATTAAACACGGAAATCGCAATAATATTTGTTAATTTGTACTTAAGTCTTTACGGTACACACATATATACTTGATTGTAAGCAATAATTTGGCGTTCAATTAGAAGTTCCAATAAATTTACATACAATCTATAACAACATTTTCCTGGTAATTTTCGTAATTTTTAGTTTTTTGGATATGATAAATGGAACATCAGGTCAGGCAATATAACTAATTTAAATTCTGTGTTCAAATTAATTGGGCCAAAAATTGGCAGCTTTGTTTCCTGCAACAATTACAAGTTTACAAATATAAAAGAAGCTTGTATTAAATAATTTACAAATATAATCCATATTAAATTTAAGTAAGAACATAAAGGGACACCAAAGAGAATATTACAGTTTTATAAGCATTAGTTTTCAATGGGTATTTTTTATTAACGTATGGTAGCAAACTTTTGAAAGTCGATGGTACCGAACTTGCCAAACAGCTCCAGAGGATAATGCTTGCCCTCGCCTCCGCAGGGGGCGTGGACGCGAATTTGGCGCATGTGAGTGTCGCGGCCATTCTGATGATTCGAAATGACCGCAATTTGCAGCATGAAGGTGCGCAGCGCCTTGACATTGCCATCCTTAATGGGTATTTGCACCCAACCGTTTGGCTCGGTCAGGTCGATGACCTGCAGTTCCTGCAGATCATTGAAATTTGTGCCGGAGCGAATGGAAATGCGTGAAGGTGTGTAGCTCTCG
This sequence comes from Drosophila micromelanica, assembly GCA_004143825.1. Taxonomy (NCBI): domain Eukaryota; kingdom Metazoa; phylum Arthropoda; class Insecta; order Diptera; family Drosophilidae; genus Drosophila; species Drosophila micromelanica. The sequence continues at coordinate 29,772 of SCDY01000530.1, forward strand.
TCCAGCTTGTAATCGGTGTATATGTAGATCTGGCTGATGCTGGTGCGCTTGTGGAATTGTATGTTGACCAGGTGGGGCAATTGACCGTCCGACTGCCAGTAGGTGTCCATGATGTTGTCACGTAAACGTTCCACACCAAAACCTGCTCAGTTGGAATTTGCCTTGAGAGAGTTTTTGCTTGAATATTGAATATAACTTTACCCGGTTTGCAGGAGGACAAGCTCCAAACAGCCTGTGCACCCACTTCCCTTACATAGCCCAGTCGTTCTTCAGCAAGTGGATCCTCCTCGCAGCTGGCTGCCGGCTTAGCTGTGGATTCTTCATCTATAATAGCCGCCATACTTTTAGCACATCGTTAGCACAAAGGTAAACAAAAACTCAAATGTTATTCAGTTGCGTTTGACATTTTCCCAGCCAGTCTATTTTGTTATAGTTTCCAACACTGTCGGTAACCCATTACAGCTGTGAGAGTTGTCAACAAACGACGCGCAAACGTTTTCCAACACACCCATAGCAACGCACATGTGTAAATAGCCGCATTAGAAAACAAATTAAATTATGGTGCGGAAACTGAAATATCATGAGCAAAAACTGCTCAAGAAGGTAGATTTCATCACATGGAAAGTCGACAACAGCAGCAACGAGAATAAAATCCTACGTCGCTACCGCATACAGAAGCGTGAGGACTACACCAAGTATGCACTCATCACGTTCATATCTATTTGTATTTTAATTGCGATTCGTCTTTACAGATATAACAAATTGTCGCGGGAAATAAGAGATCTAACTGAAAAAATCGCTAGACTTGACGCAACGGATCCGTTCAAGGCAGAGGCAACTGCCATGCTCATGAATAAACTGTATGCAATGGGCGTTTCCAACGATCATCTCAGCCTGGAGACCGCTAGCAAAATGTCTGCAAGCAACTTTTGTCGTCGCCGTTTGCCCGTGGTGATGGTGAAGCGTGAGTACAAACCAACATTGTGCATTAAATGCCATATCCTAATGTGTAAAGCAAATTGCTTGCAGTAAGAATGTCGGAGTCTTTGAAACATGCCACCGATCTCATTGAGCAGGGCCATGTACGCGTGGGCCCCGAAATGGTTAAGGATCCAGCTTTTCTTGTCTCTCGCAACTTGCAAGATTTTGTCACCTGGGTGGATGGATCCAAAATTAAAGAGCATGTACTTCGCTATAATGACATGCGCGATGACTTTCAGATGTAGAATAAATTATAATATATTGATATTAAAATTAGAACTGCGTGTTTTATGTCAAATCAAACAGACATCTAAGCGGTGTTCAAAATACACAAAAAAAAAATCGTAAGTCCATTCCTCAGGTCTCAAGAGAATTTCCATTTTTTCAATCCAATCCAATTTTTAAGTAAACAGAACTTTTATAGTAATTTGTTAAATTATCATTTTTAATAACTTTATTACATTTCATATAATAATGTTTAGATCGCATTAATATAATTTATTATATTGACGTCTCCACACAATTATAGTACATACATATATAAACTCGTTTCTTGACCAACCCTTGAACTTCTCCTTTCCTACATGGCCGATGTCGCATTATTATCCTTTTGATTATGGCGGAACACAATTTATGCCTTATTAGTTTGTCACTTATGTTATTTTGTTCGATTATTGATTAAAATATTGTAGAGGCCTTTTTAAAAATTAATCATTAAAAATGAATATAAAAAATGAAGCATTAGTTTAACGCAATATAAATTGTAATACGAAAATAAGTTTAAAAAACTTTTTATTTTTTATTCAAGTATATGTCAATAAAAAAAACATGTGTGTAATTAGGGACTAAGGTGCACGATTGAGCGGCCTAAAAAGTGTAGAGGTTTTAAAACAGAAGATAGATAATAATTTCTATAATATTGATGGCAGTTATAGGCTAACAAGTTGAAACATCTTTTTAAGGCCTTACCGCTACACTTTCCAGATTCCATAGCCATGCGGACAAAAGCGTGAGAAGCCAATCCCAAAAATATTTAAAATACATTTAATAAACGACTTAAAATGATGTTTTGAAAATAATCGATTTGTGTAATACAATCTACGAATTTTAGAGTCCGACTGCGTTGTCATTGGAGCATCTGACTTTGTAATGAAATACATAAGTGAGTGTATTTAATAATGTAAATTAAACACGATTAGTATTTCCATAGAGTTTGTACAACAAAGACAGCTTAAGGTGTCACCAGTTAAAAGTCTTTTTTTGATCAGTTTGTTGCATAGGTATATGTATGTATCTTTTAAACATTAGTTGTATTATTCCTTTTTAAATTTGCATAAAAAGTAAATATTAATAAGTCTTAAAATAAATAGCTAGTGGCGTTAAAATTAGTGTCGACTGGCGAAATTGTTCTGAGCCCTTGACTGCGGCCTCACAATCCCGCATATGCCAAAGGGCAACAAAATTTCGCATAAAAAAACTTCATAACAATTTAAAACAAATTAATAAAATAAAGATTTTCTACAATATCTGTTGTTCCATTTTCTTTGAATTTTTCTTTTCGGTGTGTGTGTGTTGTGTGAAATAAATTTAAAGTTATCCGTAGGATATTATTTTGGCTTTTGTGTCTGGAGTTATTCTATTGTTTTTTGTTTTTCCTGCTTCTATGCAGTTTACATTCAAAGTTAACACTGTATCGCATTGTATTAACCAATACAATATTTATGTAAATTCCAATTTGTTGCAGTCGCTCAAACGTGTGCAATTAGTTATTAAGCCCATAATATGCCGTACCCTGCCCAGAGTCCCGCCCAATACCGAAGCACTGCAATCAGTCGATGCTGTATTACAACATTTAATTCTGTTTGCTTTTGCAGTTGATTAAGGTTGCAGTATAGTAAGCTTTGGGCCAAGTAGCGCCAAGCGCTCGATGCAGTTGCTGCTCCCATACTCGACTTAAATCACAAGCGCCATGTCCTTTTTGCTGGGCAACTGCACCCGCTTGCCCTGCCACAGCGAGTTGTGTATTGTGAAGGCGTCTATCGTGACGGTCAGGTGCTTCGTGTGCACCTGTGAGAAGCATTTGCCACCTGAGTTGTATCTAAAAAAGGATCACACGTACGTTATTTGCAGTGAATATATAATCAAATTACAAAGTACACTCACTTGAAGAACTTATCAAACATGACTTCGTCGACTTGACTAGGTCCCGTGCCGTACAGCTTCGTCACTTGATCGGTCTCCGGCACGTAACTGTAGAGGGCACGGAATTGACAGCCCGCGTCACGAAAGAGTACAAGGAAGTGTTTGGCCTCCGAGCGCGCGATCTTCTCGAGCACTTTCTGTTTGGCCTCCCGGTTAACGGCGCCAGGAAAAACGCAATACTCAACGGCGTTTAATATAATACCGCGATTCGATTTGGCCGCTGGTTGTTTGTACAGTTTTGGACCTGTGGATCAACACATTTTATCAGAACCAACTAAAAGTAATCATTTATTAATTGTGGATTTCTACTCGGTGTTAATGGCAAGCTTCTTATACAAAAAAAAATTGTTACAATTTTTTGTTGAATTCTATGCAAACTAGGTTACGTGCGAATTGAGGATACAAAACTGCAAGGCAGATAATTAAACCGAAATTTAAGCTACAGGTCAGACCCTCCGAATTTTTGTTATAAAGTGCATGAAACATTAGTTTGACGCAGTGCATTTAAGGACCTGTAGCAGACGAGGATCCTTCAAAGCGTTATATTATGTTAAAGAATTAATTCGATTCGCGGATGTGATTTTTTTTTTTTAAATATTCAGATTGGCGGAAAACCCCGTAAAAACATTTAAACAAAAGTTACGAAATTATAACTATTTAAACTATAAAAGTTCTTTAGTTTCATATAACGTAATGAACGACCCTCTTTGTTTGTTTACTGAATATTGCTATTTAAAATAAGCATAAGTACTTACAATTTGAACTAACTAAACTAGGTGGTTAGCAAATGCAAAACATTCCAAAATTAAAATTAATAAAACAAATGTATAAATAAAATCATATAAAAACTTAGGATTAAAATTGCTTGCAATTTTGCATTTGATTTAAATTTAATTTTTTTTAAGTTTGCAATTGTGAAGCGGTTAATTGAGCCAATCGGGGTTAATTTGAATTTTTGTTTGTAGTATTATGCTATATAATACGGTATAGAGGACATCTCGGTTTGACTATCGAAATCGTGGATTTGACGACGCAACGGAAGAACGAATGGATTACAATTGCTTCAAGAAACGCGCGCACATACAAAATTTGTCGCAGTCCCTATGTACACAGTTGGTATATGTACGTTTGTACATCAAAAACTCATATTTTATGTATGTCGTAAAATCATATATATGTATGAATTTGATAAAGTAAATGTAGGTATGTTATAGAAGTACCAATTGGTATGGTTGCAACAGAACAATGAACTGAACAAATAAAAAAAGAAAAAACAAAAATAAATGATGTACAAATGATGTATGCAGAACCAATATGGTATGGTGTATGTACGATTATGATGGTTGTTGTGAATGTAAAACTGAGGATTGTTTGAGACTAAGTACAAACCCGAGTATTCCATGATAGCATTCGCAGTTAAAGACGTATCGCTTGATCCATCATCAAATCCGCGACGCTTCGATATCAAACCTGGCGGCAAAGAGCCTGGTCCAGAGGGAGATGGCATATGCCTACCTGATGCCGCCATTCCTGGTGACGGTGCGCGACGTGGCGGAGTGGCCCGTCCCAGTCCCGAATCTGTGTCTAACCGGTAAGCGGGAAGATCGGGTAGATCGTTCATCAATCATCAATCATGCAAGCATTGACAAAAGCACCAACAACCACAGATGGGCAGATAAAGAGAGCAGGGCAACAGTTTCAGAGTTGCCATCCATGCAGTAAATATAATTCGGTTGATGCATTCACAATTAGTTATTCATTATTCGCCACAAGATGATGTCGATGGAAGCGATCGAGCGATGGATGTTTTGTTATTGCATTTATCGATTAAGTTTGAATAGATTTTTTTTGTTTTTTTTTTTTGGTTAATTTTTCACATTTGTTGTTAATTCAAGAGTTCGGGAGTTTGTACACAAGTTTTGAATTGAAAGAAACAAGAAATAAAAGAGAATGTGTGCATTGAATTTAGTTAAACAATTTTTTTAAGATCGTTCAATGTAGTATATAGTTAAGGCCTAAATATGATCTGTCTGAAGTGCGTAAGTTTCTGGGAGATTGTGTGTTATTTGTGTGATTGATGTGCAGGCATATTTGTGTGCGGGTGATAAATGTGTGAGTAGTTTATTCACAATTTCAGGACGACAAAATAAATGGCTGTTCCCGTTCCCCAAACCAAGCCAGACCCAGAACCACAAAATTGGCTCACTTAACAGATAGAGAATTATAAATGCCGCCACCGCTTCCTTTTTAATAGTCATAGAATAACGAATCATTCAGCGAAATAATCCAAATAGAGAAACTTTGAAAACCAAAAAACCCTAATTAAATTGATAATAGAAATGAACGCATAAATTAAAATTAATATTACTTTTTACTTTCAACATATTTTTTTAAATAGTCTGCAATACTTGGCTCTAATGTGAGCTTTACTGTACTGATATCAAAAATAATTATATTAATATTAATTACTTGCAGAAATATGCGTTAAGAGTAATGCAATTGAAATTTTCTACATATATTGAAAGAAATACTCCTTAATACTTTACTGACTACTTTATTTTACTTTCCGAAAAGTTTAGATTGATGTACTAAATAAGATATATGTTTTTTCTGCATTACTCTTAAACAATACGTTAGTTAAAGTAAAAAAGTAATATAATAGAAATAAGTAATTTAAATAAAGTGATTTATGAAAACAGCGATACAACCAAAATATTGTAATTGAAATAAGACAAATGTAGACTAATTAAATAGTAAAAAGAAAGAAGCTGCCACCAATGCATTTAGGACAAGGACAGAGACAAATCATAATTACTGCATTAGACCAGAACCAATAGGCAAAAGTATATATTTATCGTTTAATCTATCACACAAACAAAACATTAAGTAGCAGGAGAAAAAGTTCAATAGAAATAGAGTAAAAGTAAAAGGCAAGCAGCTGTTTTGATCTTTTTTTTTTTGTGTTTTTGTTTTTTGTAGCTGTGAAACGCTTCTTACCGCACAAATTCATTAGCGAATTGGACTTTCGGCCACGGAAATTAAGTGTGCTCCCCTTAGCAACTGATATACGCGACAGGGTGCGGCCCCGTTCGACGGCTGGCTCTGTAAAAAGTGGCACCACGGAGACACGCGAGAGCCGGGTGCATAAATCGAATATGGATCAAGTTCAGTTTTCTTACAGTTAAACATAAGAAATGAAAAAAAAATGAAATGCAATTGGTAAACTAGACTAAAACCTTTGACCCAATTCACAAGTAGTATTAAAAAATTAATCAATATATATGTATACATGTCCAGAAAACCTCCTGTCACCCACAGCGTTTTCCAAGTTCACACTGCGGCAGGTTGTGTGAATTATCCCTAGTGTGCATTTGCTTACAGGATGTGCGCTGGCAGTTAGTATTTAGTATTTGGTAATTTATTTTGGTTCAACTTGCCTTTGTTATGGTAAGGATATGTTAAATATGGGTTTGTTTATATTTCTTAGTAGTAGTTTTTAGTTCTAGTGATTTAGCGTGAGTTTGCTAGTGCTTAGCACGCCTAATTTAATTTAATAATAAATAAAAGTTTTCAAAAAAAAATTGTGTTAATCAGCATCAAGGGACCAGGCACACAAGTCCAAGCCAAAATATTTGTTGTTGTGGGAATTGTTGCTGTTGTTAACACGAACTAGCCAACAAAAGCAAGAGTAGAAAAACAAAAAAAGGAAGGAAAACAAAACTTAGTACTTGTTACCCAGCACCAACCTCTGGAAGTTTTGTAAGATCCCCGTCGTCCAATCGGAGTTGAACTTGTGCTGGGATAATCATCGGGGGACTCTGTTGAACGAGATTAGTAGTTATGACTTATAAATTAAATTCTTCACCCAAAATCATTTAAGCTAAATTAGCTGAAGTGCACTATAATAAGAATTAAATCAAAATAAATCCACAATGCCCTCAACTAAAATAAATAAGCAAAGAAACTACGTAAAAAAACAATAATCAAATACCAGTCAAGAGGCGCATGCTTAACATAACAAAAATGATATTAACAATGAAATCAAATGAAAATAAGAGAAACATAAATTACCTTTAACTGTGAGGGAGTCTTGCGAGCCCCTATAAAAATCTCTTTTCATTGAATTTGAACTGAGTTGACCGTAGCCTGTACAATTTTAGGGCCAATCAAACAAGTTTAAAAGGAAAACAAAAAGTCAACAAATTAGCCAAAACAAATACAATTACTAAAATAAAATAAATAAATCAAATAAACACAGCAAACTCTAGCAATTTCGATATGCCGAAATTTACACACGTACAAACATTATACACAATTTATAGGATCTTTGGGAAATATATGTTAATTGGAGGAAATTACACATTAAACACAGTTCAGAAATCAAACGTATAATCAGAATGCCGGAATTATAAAGACAAATGAAATAAATATTTTACAATATCTTCATGTAATATCATGGAGGAGTAAAAATATAAACTTCTAAATTCAACTGAGATTCATTCCCAGCAAGAATAAATTCTTTATGCTACATTTTGTTAATCATAGCTCTGAGATTGTAAATGCCTGATCAAAAAGTAGTATTTAATTTTCTCTACAAAATTTCACTTAACAAAATGTCACAGACATGGCAAAGGTAATTTCTTGTAGCCCAAAGAATCCTACGCTTGTTATACTCTTGTGAATACTGTTGTTGTGTGTAAAAAATAAGGCCATAATTTGCAGGAGTTTAACGGCACGCTCACCGGTTAGGTTTGAACTGGAGCCCTTCTTTCCCCGGCTGGAGAGGCTTGAAGCCTCACTGATATCCACACTGGCGTCGTCGACATGGATGGTTTTGGGACGCGGCCTGGTCCCACGTTGCTGTCTGAGACGCGGCGTAGACGCGTTTGATGACTGTGGCTGCAGTTTAACATGCAGATCGGGCCTGTCCAGAGTTTTACCCTGCAAGAATGTGGATTAGTATTCATCATCAATTTTTACCTTCTTTTAAATGGAGTTACTTCTCGTTCGGCCTCTTCGATGGCTTTCTTTAGTCTATGTTGTTCCAATATGGCCGCACGCCGCGCCACTTGCTCCTCCTTTTTGCGCGCGCGCTCCTCCTCCTTTTCCCGTTCTTTTTCTCGTTTCTGGGATGCCTCTATCTCCTTACGCGCCTTCGCCTCCTCTTGCTGCTGTCGGCGCTGCAGCGAAAGCAACATTATCTTCTCTTTTCGACGTTCCATTTCGTCCACAGATTCCTGAAAAATTAACACAAAATTGTTACTTGATTTTTCATATGCGCCATATAAATTTATTTTTTACCACGATTTCTTTGTAAGAAATGAGCAACATAATTAAGATTTTTATACACGGTTTAGATGTAAAAAAAAATTATATGTATTGTATATTTAAGGAGTTATAAAAAAAAGTAGATCAACAATTACTGTACAAGGCCTACCGAGCTAATGAAACTAATTTTGTATTGTTTTATGTTAAAAAAATACACAAAATCAGCACCAATCATATTCTGTTAGATCTGACAATAAATCCCGCCTAATATGAGTTCTTACCGGATCCAGGTTAGTCGCATCCGCGCCAATGACTAGAGCCTTGTTTTTGGCCGCCTCGGCGCTACTGATGCTATGCTCCGCCCTGAGCCTGGAGGGCGAGAGTGGCTGTTGATGCAGCTGCTGCGGCGGCTGATTGGTAAGGTCATCAAGGCGCTCGTGGAGATTGGACTCGGCCGTAGATGCGGCCATTTGGCGCAGCTGGATGGGCGGCTCGTCTGTGTATTTGTTGTAGGTCGCGTTGCCGGCGATGGCGTTGTTTTGGACGCCGGGGAACGAGTGGATGCTGTGCCTGGAGGCGGCGGCAATTTTGGCCTCCTCGCTGGCGGAGTTGTTGCTGTTGTGCAGTTGACTTAGCGATTCACGTTTAAAGACAACTTGGTTGTCCACACTATCCCTGCTGGGCTCCTTCTTGGGTGACCTCTTGGCGCGCAGTGGCGGCTTCGGTCGCTTCGGCTGATCGTTGTCGAACGATATGTAGAAGCCCTTTTCAGGACGCTGCTCCTCGCCGCTACCGCCACTGCCGCTGCCGCTGCCGCTGCCACTGCCGCCACCACCAGCACCACCGCCTCCACCTCCGCCAGCGCTCATGCCACGCGGATCCTGGAAACTGTTGGCCTGAATGGAGGGGCGCGAGGGCGAGGGTATGCGGTAAGTGAGATTGCCGCTGGTGATGTTCAGCTTGTTGGAAATCAGCTCGCCACTGTCGTAATCCTCCGAGCTGCTGCCGCGTCCGCTGTGCGCCGCCGGCAGCTGCTGCTGCTGCTGCTGATGATGAAGGCGTTGCTGCTGCTGGGCCACAAAATCGGAAATGCGCGTCGATTGCATGGACTCAATGATGTTGCGCTCCAGCTCATCGACATCCTCCTCATCGCCGATAAAGCAAATACTCTGTGGCGCCATCATATCCTCGTGCTGGCCCATTCCCATCGGCTGGCCCATGTTGTTGCCCTTGGGCGAGCGATTGTCTCGCAGATTCGTCAGCGATTGCTGGCGCTGCACGCCGTTGGCGCCACCACCATGTAACCGCTGAGCGTGCTGCGGAGAGGACTGCACCTGGAACAGATGCTGCAGCTCCCCGCCGCCACCGCCGCCTCCGTTCTGATGCAGCACGAAGCCCTGAGGCACGCCAGCGCTAGAGGGCGGCCGATTTGGCCAGTTTTGCTGCTGCTGCTGCTGTTGCTGTTGTTGTTGATGCTGTTGCATCTTCTTCTGGGTTTGCCAGGCATTGACGTCTAGCATGGGCTGCTGCTGCTGTTGTTGCTGTTGTTGTTGTTCGTAGGCAGCCACCGCCGCCGAGTGCGCCCAGGTGCGACGCTGTGGATGTGCATGCGGCTGAGGCGGGGACTCGTGCAGATAGAAATGATTGGGCGGCTGGCCGTACTCATCGTAGACGCTATTGCGCTGCTGCGGATGCTGGTACTGCGGCATCGGAGGCGCTCCGTAGGGCGAATGGTTGTTGTAGGGCGCACCATTGTCGCTGTAGAGGCTCTGGGGCTGCATGTAGTGTGAGGGCGGCGACATGTACTGGCCCTGCTCGTTGACGTACTGCATTGGAGGCATTTGCATGGGCTGCTGCTGCTGCTGGTGGTGGTGCTGCTGCTGCTGGTAGGGATCGCGGCTGGGCGGACGTGAGTTGTAGGCGCTGACTGATGAGTTAAAGGCCTGCGGAAGATGCGGTGATGAGCCAAAGCTTTGCTGCATGGGTCGCTGCTGGTAGTGATGCTCAGCCAGATGCTGCTGCGAGCCATACGTTTGCTGCTGTGGATGCGGTTAGCGGGATGGAAGCACCAAAAATAAACACACACGGTTAGTCGAACGAACGAACAAAGGAACAAAAAAAAAAGAAGCAAAATGCAGACAAAATGTAACAAAAAGAGTGTAAAGAACAAACCGAAAAGCATTTCTGTTAATTTGACAATTGGGCAGATGCGAGGTGCGACGTGGAGCTTACCTGGTTCAGCATGTTTGCGATTTGCTGCGCCTGCATCAGCTGCTGCGCTTGCAGATGCTGCGCCTGCATTTGGCTCTGCTGCGTTGCCAGACGATGGATATCCTGCTGGATATCCTGCAAATTCATGTTCATAATGGCGATGCTTTGCTGTTGATGTTTTCCACGCATCCACGACCAAGGTGTTAGGTGTGTTAATGTGTGTATTCGTGTGCGTGTGCGTGTGTGTGTGTGTGCGTGTTTATGAGTGTGTTGTGTTGTATTGTTTACAATTGTTATGTTTATGTGGAAGCAACCACGAACACAAAAGAAACGCAATGGATGGGGAAGGGAGAATAAAACGAGAGAGACAAGCGAATTAACATTTATCCTGGGTTAGAACAAGCTTGGAGTGGACACATTGAGATGCAGGAGTTCTGATGCGGCTTAACTCACTTGGTATTTGTCCATGTCAGCTGGATCAATTTCGGGCGTGCGCTTCGAATCATTGCTCATGGTCTCCCACTTCAAGACGTCAGGACACGACTCCAAGTCCTCCTGAAATCGATATTCACAATTAATACAAATAATCAATGAAAATACAATAAATTCTCTGACTTCCAAGCTATACTATGATCTTTTATTAAAAAGTTATTACGACCTGACAAACCTTCTCCTGATGTCGCAGCACGGCCATTTCGATTTTGCGCTTATCCTGCTCAATGCGACGGCGTTTCTCCTCCAGTTTCATCCGCATTGTAGATAACTTGGTGGCATTTTCCAGCGAGCGCAACTCATCTTCACAAATATCCAACTGCCAGGCCGCCGGACTCGCTGGCATGCTACTGGTTGAGGATTTACGCACGGGAGTGCTCTCCGGATCATATGCACTCGACCTGGCGTCATTGTAGTGCTCGGCACTCGAGTAGTCCCTATCGATGGAATGTTGCTTATTACGCGTCGGCAACGGACTGCCCGCGTTCGACAGGTTATGCGCTGAGACCGTGGGCACATTGTCGGCACTGCTAGCAAATGGAGAAACGCATCAGTATTATAGAAAAAAATTGTTTGATTTAAAAGAAAAGTAACCTAGCCTGTCGATGCATTGAAAACTTCTCCGTTTCACGGTCCTGCTTCTCGGAACCCGAATCCGTATCGTAGCCTATTTGTAGCGTACCGCGAGCATCTGCGATCGAGGAACGAACTGCGACGGCGGGTTCTACAAATGCAAAAGGTGCTTAATTAATGCCTATTCAATAAAATTGCTGCATTGAAGTACTTACCCACACTTGTGTTGGATAGCTTACGTTCCCTGTCCCGTTCCCGTTCGCGCTCGTATCGGCCCAGAGTGTTCAGTTGATCCTGTGAGCCGCCAAAGTTCTCAATCGTCAACTGCGAGTCCTCGCTGGAAGAGTTTCGTCGAGAGCGACGACCTGAAACATCATTTATAAGTTAGCTGTGCAAATAGTTCGACAATCTCGCGCACAAATGGAGAAAAGCTACTCGCATTTAGTTCGGAAATAAAGCCACAGGGTAAAACAATTTTAAATATACATTCATTACACACACGCACGGGAAGTTAAACAGCGACTGAACAGATTTGTAGCCTACCTGCGAAACTTGGACGCCGGCTCTGTTCCCAGTTACTTGGTCGACCAGCAGCGACAAAATCGCCTGTTTCAATTGTCGATTTAAAAACAAAATCAATAAAATTAAGTGTGTATAAGTAAACTATACAGTAAATAAAAATGGATGATGCTCAACGAAAATAAAAAATCAAAATATGAAAAAATAATAATTAAAATAAATATAAAAACTAAATGAATTCGTTTATATTAAGCGCTTTTGGGGATATTTAAACATGTTCTATTGCGAGAATTATTTGTACAAGAACAAAAAACTAAAATATTCTCTGAGCTCTGATATAATATTATTTAAATTTATTATATGTGAGTATAAAATATATGCAGTCCTCTACCTGACAGAGTTCTCTAAGCGACAGTCTGTCAGAAAACTAAATATCGAAGATGAAGATTTATTTAATTTTAGTACACAAAATTCGCCTATAATGAATTGATATATCTAATGAATATATATCTTCCTAACTCTGCTAATCAAGAAATCATATGCATTAAAACTTTCTTGGAAATGGTATTTAAGAAAAAAACATTGTTTTTAAGTTAACTAATGGAAAGTTATATTCACAAATTTAGTTTAGTTGCTTATCGCTTATGTCGTCTATCTAAAACCTTTGCAAACTCATGACTGCGTCTGAAGACAGAGTAGTTTTCTGTACAAATTCTCTTATCCTCTTGGCAATGAATTAATGATTGTGTGTATGTTCTTGGCTTGACTTTCAAATAAAATAAATGGATACAATTTCAAGTGCTTTAAGTGAAACTGCATAATTATGCAGGTGACTGCGGTCTGGAACTTAATTAACACGCAAGACGGGGGGTGGCCAAAATAAATGAAATATGAGTTAAAAGACTGCCAAACCTCTCTCGTCTGCCTTCGACTCGACATTGTTCTTTTCTTTAGCCTGACGCAAGCGAGCTGGAACCAGGGGCTCCTGCTGGGTTGGGGACTGGTGCTGAAGCTGATACTGCTGCTGTTGCTGCTGCTGCTGCTGCTGCTGTTGCGAGTGCATGGATGAGAGTGTCGTAATGCCACGCGACTTATGCACGACGAACGCTGCCACATGCGAATCAAAACAAGAGGCGACGTAGGCGGTGGCGTTAACGGTGACGGTGAGAATGACAGTGGCGGTGGCAGCGTCGAGTTGGACGTGGGCGTGGACGTGGAGTAGGGAGTCAGTTAGGCGGAAAGGAGCAGTTAAAATTGTTGTTTTGCGGTGAACAATTGGTTGGTGGCAGTGTTTAAGCATGTTTGTGGGGCAGGTTCAGTGGTTAAGAGAAAAGAAAGAAACAAAATAAAAATAAAACACACACAATTAAAAACAATTTATATAATTTAACTTAAAACAAAAAGTAACACAATTATAAAAACGCGAAAAAAACGTTTTCAGTTAATTACCTTCGGCTTGATTGCCATCAAAATTATTTGACTGCATCGTTTGATATTCGGTGGGCGGAGTTGACCTGCGATTTAAGCCGCCGCTAAATGAATTTGTGTGCGGAACTAAAAATACAAAAGAAAATTCACACGCAAAACATATAACTTCTGTCCCATAAAATAACATAAACTTAAATATACATAAAAAAATTAACATTGCTATGCATTCTCAATAGCAAAAACATATATCCACACACATACAACGAGTGTGGTTTCTAAATTTCTATATGTGGTAATATACAATGCATATAATTTTTTGTGCCAATTGAATATATTCTGTCCCAAAAAATGTTTAAAAGAAATTATGGTAAAATCCAAAACTCTGAAAAACCCAAAACTGAGCCCCTGTCTTAGTGTGACAGTGACTTTTAATTTGTACAAATATAGAATTTTCTAATTTTAATTTTCTTGAAGTGGCGCGAGTGGTTGCTCTATAACTGTGAGGGATATATAAATACTACTAGTACTTATATACTAGTATTAAAATTCAAATACAGCACATATCGCTAAATATATTTTTTGTATTTTATTACATTACCCGCCCTAATCCAATACACTTTTTCTGTTGTGTCTAAGCCATAACTTTATTATGAGTTCTTTAGAATCAAGTGTATAAGTGACCGTTAAAAAGTGATACAGATAAAGATTATATAAACAGTTTATCTATATTTGACTATAATCCCATATATGTAATACTCTTAGCTGTGGGTACAGCTATAAGGGAAGTAATTTCTCAATTCAGCCTCTGCAGAATCTTGATAACGTCTTGATAACGACGTGCTTACAAAAGTCTATTACTGGCTTACTTAAAAATCCTTTTGATTTAACTGTGAAATCAATTAATCAAAGTTCTCGCTTCAATGTTGAAAACCATATTTCTGTATTTTAATCTTTTAGTTGATTTTATGATTTGTCATTCGGTTAGTTGGAGTCAAGAGATGCAGTGCAGAAAGTGTTTAAAATTTCAAAAAAAAAATATGTCACAACAGATCTCCGTGCACAGCTGTTCTTCTGTGACGATTTGTCGATGCAGAGTGAAATTATTATCGTAGTGGTAAACAAATCTGTGGTATTAGTCAAGTAATGCTACACTTATAGTATAAGTGGGTAAAATTGCAAGAATGAAGCGGCGGCAAAGTGGGGACATTCATCCGAAAAAAAACGTAATATGAGCAAAACAAGCAAACGAACAAACAATTAAGCAATCAACAAACAATGAGAAAATGTAAAACATTCACGTTAGGAAACAAAGCAACAAACAAATGCAATCGAGGGGGGCACACACAAAAAAAAAAAAAAAAAAACACACACACATATTTCTTTGGTTTGGAACAACCGAAGAAATTGGAAGAAGAGAAGTTTAAGTAAACCTTGAAACGGCGGCCGATTCGAGGGTGAGCCAATGGGTGGCTGGTCAAGATCGCTGCGCAAATCAGGAATGGGCGTTACGGGCTGCACTGTGAGGCCCCGTCGATGGCAGATTCCGTGTTCATTGGCGCCCAGGCTGCGCCTTGTGATGACATCTACGTCAGGCGTGAATCGATCAAATCGATTTAATACAAATTGTTGTCGTGGTTGTTGTTGTTGTTGTTAATAATAATAATATTGTTGTCGTTGTTGTTGTTGTGGTTGCATGTGTGCGCGTGTTGAATAGAGAGAGAGAGCATAGTGTTAACACCCCATTCAGTTGGTGATTTGTGGTTTGCACAAGCGTTTGCACATAAACAAAGAAATAGAATCAAGTATAAAATTGATTTGATTTTTATTGATTTTATTTGATTTTTATTAAGATAACTACTTTATATTGCTTTCCAAATGGATCAAGTGCGGGATGACGCCAACCGGGTAAATGATCAAAATTAAATGAATTGTGGTGCATGATTGAACGCAAATTTCTCGACGGTGATTCATAATTTCTGTGAATGCAGCCAAACCGCAGCAAATCACTGCAATTTTGTATAGCTTTTATGATTCTCTGACTCTGTCTGGTTTACAAGGAATTCAAGGTGCTGCTTTATGATTCAAACTACATTTAAGATTAAATGTCGTAACTCTGTTTTTTTGTTATTGATGAATGTGCCCAAAAAATAATCAGAGAAGTGTCGAGTCTAAAGACAAACGACCAAAGAGCTGCAAGTTTATTTTTCTTTTGCTACAATCCGATTTTTGTGCATCAGGTATCTGAGTCGATTTCTATATAAAAACAAAACAATTGCTCATTATTTCCACTCAGATGTTAGTGCTATGAAGTTCCAATTTAATTTATAATGTTAGAAAGAACCTTTTTTTATCGAGGCAGCAAAAAACAAAATGCAGAAAAACAAACGAATAGAAAACATAAGATGCAAAGCAAATCAAAGGCAAATTATGCTTGTGAACAGAACTTCACGGGACAACAAAGACAACGACGACGACGAAAATAAAACATGCCCTGGATGGGAACACACAGTCCAGCTGGTACTTGGTTGGCCGATAAGTTGGTTGAAATGCGATGCGGTGCATTGTTAAAAGGAATATAATGGACTGTGACTTACCCTGTCCATCCATGCCCGGATAAAAGACACACTTAGCTGGGTGTATCTCAAACAGATTGAACAAATCCGTCAGCAACAAGACCAGATTCAGTTTCATGGAGCTGTTAATACCGTATCGGAGTTATAGCGAGCTTGTCTAGTATATTTACTCAATCGGCGAGCACTCACCCCCGCATATAAGTTATGTCCTCGGGCGTCATGTGGAAGACGCCGTATGGCAAATGCTTTTGTGAAAAACTGCTCACCAGCAGTATATTGTGTATGGAGTCCTCCACAGCGGGCAGATAGTTGATGCGCACGCTCGTCCATGGCACCACCTTGGGGCAGTAGTAGGAGATGAGCAGCGCAAGGCAAATGCCATCGCACAGATCCTGAAAGTCACGAACTTGCGGTATGTCCGGCGTTTGCAGTCGCGTACTCTGCAACAAAACCCCGAAAAAACGAATGAGAATCAATAAAAACTGTTGGTAAAATATATATGTACAAAAAGTTATTCTTACAATCTCTTCTGGCCCACTTGTTTCCAGGTCCTTGACGATACGCTTTTTAAGCGCAGCGCACGCATGCGATATCCAAGCAAGGAGGCCCTGCTCATAGGTCTGGCCTGAAGGCGCCTGATAGTTACTACCAGATATTCTGCGAACAATCAAAGAGTTAGGCGCATAATTTGCAAAGAATTTGTTTGTCACTCACCTTCGTATGGCCGCCGTGACATGGTCACCCGATGATATTTCCTTTGCATACAGAACCATCAGAGATTCTATCACAGACATGTGAGCGTTCTGCGGATTGAAACTAAGTTAGGTTGTTGTTTATTTAGAGCGTTTGTAAAATTTACTTACAATTCGCAACGGATTCGTTTGAATTAATACCGTCTCGGTTATGGGCATGTCCGAGGATTCCGCCACGGGGACACCCTTGCGCGCTAGCGTCTGTAATATTGACCAGTGATTCATGCTTTGGTAATTGGGGTCAGAGTACAGATTGGACAGTGTCTGACAATAAAGCGTCGCATTGCCCAACTCCACAACAATCTGCGGCTTGAGGCGCTCCTGGTTCTCATGATCGCGATAGAACGGCTCCTTCAAGTTGTCGGGTACGCGATTGTTGAACGCCTTCGAGAGCAGCCATTTGACGGAAGCACGTTGACGAGCCTAAAAGAGAAATTCAATTTTAAGTACATACATATATATTTTTATTTTAAAATGTAATGTAAAAGACTGTCAGTATCAGCGAAAATCATATCATTTCATAAATAAGTTTTAATATTACATCTGAACTTGACTAGTCAAGAATTCGTGCAACATATTTTGGCTGCTTTGATAAACTACAATATCTTATCGTTGTTGTTGAAATTTCAGGGCATTTAACTTCAACATTCTTTCCCAAAAAGAACATCCGGCTAACAGATTTTTCTGTTTTTTTTTTTTTTTTGAAAGCACAAATTTACCAGCTGGATAGCAGAAGAAAAGCTTCCAGCATATTTAATGCTGCATTTTAATATTGGAGCAATTAAGTAGTGCACTCTACAGTTTAGTCTGTATGTGTATCTGAGTATCTGAAATTGTATCTGTGCCCGTCGTAGCTGCTACTGCATCTGTGTGAAGCCATGCGTACAATCTTCAATATGAGTTCGATAAACTCGCTGGTGTTTGGCTTGGCGTGCGCCGTTTCTTCTTCTTCTTGCCTTTGTCTGCCGTCCATCCGTCTGTTTGAATGTTTGGCCTGTTGATGGTCACTCAGCATGAAAAAGAGGGAATCGCCAGCCCAGACACAATCCATAGTGTTTGTTGTTGTTGCGACTTTTTGAATCTCAAGTGCACTAATGCTGCCTCAGCAGAGAGCTATTTCCATTTGTAACTGCATTTTACACTCATCATTTCGCCACGAGCTCTGCCCATTTTCTTAGAAGCAACTTGAGAATCGCCTCTTATTAGTTTTTACTGCTCCTTTGGTTCAATTGAAACTAAATGGAATCTTATCGGAATTGGGAACAGACATCTGACAGGTTGGATGAGGGAAACCATCATTTAATTCCCAAACCTCTGGTGTCAGACACACAAACAGAGATAAGTCCCATAATTTCTAACTGTGATTCAATTTAACTTATCGCTAAGTGAATACATTTTGTAAACACACATTTTCAAATTTGTATCTTATTTGGAATGTTTCTGATAAGAAACCTGTGAGATTTGTGTTTTGTTTGGCTTAAAGGCAAACTGTTTTTGATAAGAGATACAGATTGAAGAACTGATATCTTAATAAAACACAAGTAAAATAATAAAAAAATATTTAATTATAACATATATTGACCCAAGTGGCAGATTAATGTTAATCTTGGAATAGGGGTTTTACATGTACGTGCTAAAAAGAGGTTCCGTAAGTATTTAAGTAGATATCTATTAAAATATACAAAAGAATGTAAACATAATGTACATTTTCTTCTGATTTCTTTAGATATTCAAGGGAGATGAGAAAATAGTTAGGATTTTTCCATTATTCATATCCGAACATTTATTTCCTCTATATATTTAAAAGATTTCATATGCAATATAATTATTAATTATTTACTATTAACTAACTGAACAGTTTCGAGCAACAGGTTAGCGAGTGTCAAATATCTTGGCGTAGGTCGTAGACCGTCGAACTATGCGCAATTGGCCAACAAGTAGACTGGCGGACAGGTGGACACACTTCCTGTGCAACCAGTTTGTTGTCTCATACTTTCCAACCCACTGGCAACGAGATGCAGTTTTTATTGTTTTTCTTTCTTTTTTTTTTAGTTTTTTTTTTTGGTACACATGTTTGTGTTCACTCAAATACATACGTAAATACAAATAAATACTCTTAACTCAAATTTCAAAACGTAAACACTTCGAGCAAAAACAACAGCAATAAATCGCTTCTGGTTTGGACGCCCACATGGATGGCATAGTTCAGTTGTGTCGCTTCTAGTTTAATGCCTGTGTCTGTGCTGTAAGTACCATATGCATCCATATATTGGTGTATTTTTAAGTGCATACATATTTTTATATGTAAATGCTCACAAAATTAAAATTGCGGCTTGGCGGTATTTATGATTTTGACGTTATCTCGCAGTTCGGCTCTTTTTACTCTTTTTGTTGCTGCTGTTGTTGTTGGCTGGCGTGCCAGAGAAATGCGGCGATATGCTAAATATAAATGAAAAAGGAACACACAAAAACTCTGCCTTTGACAATTGTGAGCAAACTTTTTATTTTTGTTTATGAAGAGAGCGAATGCTAGAGAGCGAAAAACTTCGACATTAGAGCTGTACATTATGGTTCAATTTAAAGAGTGAGTTCAATTGTTTTACTTTAAATTGAACATACGAATCATTCACTCAGTTCAACGTTTATTGATTACAGTTAAATATATATATTACATCACTTATTTGTCAACGAATGCAATAAAATGAACGAGTTATAATGAAAAAGAAGCAAGAGTTGTATATGTAAAAATCGATTATTCTGATTGGGTTCAGAGGCAAAGCGAAAGATGAACTACAATTAAAGACGTAGTTCGTGCATTCTATTGAGTGAGTAGTTCAATCGAACTTCTTCTGAACGATTCGATACAACTCTATTCGACATGGTAAGCGGCAAATGCTTGAAGCTGCTGAGCGTGCGCTTTAAGTTTTTTTTGTGTATGTGTTTCTTTTTCCATTTGTTTTTTGAAAGCCCATAATGCGCTAATTGCTTAAAGAGCTTAGCAGCAGCAACAACAACAGCAAACAGAATGGCAGCTAGATAAACAGCTGGAAATAGTCGATTGTGTGTGAGGCGTTTAACTTTCTAGGGAGCCGTTCCAAATTTTGTGAATTTATGGGGTGGGGCAGCACGCACGCAAGAATAAAGCACACACACACACACCCTATCTACATACAAATATACACACATATAGACATAAATATGTATATGCTGAGAGCCTCGTGAAGGTTGCCAAACTGTCAAACATCAGTTAATCAGTTACATTTTTGTCTCTCTTTTCTTGGCTTTCGTACATACATACATGTATATGAATATGAATGTATTTACGTTGTTTTTGTATTTTGCGATTAGGTCATGCAACAGCAGTTAAAACAGCAACAAACAAGAGTTAACGTCAATCGGCAACAACAACAGCATTGAAAAGCATTTTCCGGCTGTGAAACCAATTTATGAATGAGAGTTTTCAAAGTTGATTGAACGGCAGCGGGTGCCCAATGCCAGAACGGCGCAGCTGGCCACACTGATTGCTCTGCCGCTGACGCCGCTGCTGCTGCGTTGTTGTTTGCATTGGAATTTAAAAACCAGTCAAACGGTAAGTAGGTGTCGGTCGCATATTAAGGCGCTCACCACTTGGCCGGTCAGTGGGAGCGGCAGCGTGGCGTGTGCGGTTACCTCAGCGCACCATTTTGGCAAAGAGAGTAGGTGGGCAGCGTCGCGACGTCGACGTCAGTCTACAAAGCCGTTACCCCGTATGGACAGCGGCAGAGGCGCTGCGCTGGCAGCGTTTGATGAGCGCATTTCTGCAAAGGCGTTAAGCGAATTAAGACGGCGGCGTCGAGCACTTTTGGGGCATACTAACTTTGACGGCGACGCTAACGTCGCGTCGGCGCCGCTGTCAGTACAGGAATTTTAATGAGCGCGATATTTAGTTGGCATACATACATTCATACTTATTAGAAGAAGCACTTCACACACTCACGGACACAAAAAACGCTCTGTGTGGGAGCGTACGCAGAGCAGCAGCAGCAGCAGTGGGGATTAGTGCAGGGCAGGAGCAGAGTTAGGGGTAACATATGTAATGGCTAAAAATACGTTTACCTGTCGTATTTCCTGTGTTTCGGTATCCATATTGCAGCTGGAGATGGAGACGACAATGACACTGCACTTTAGCGTTTACCGCTTTGACTAAATTCTTGCGATGAAATTGCTGCAACGGGGGGCAACGGCGACGGCAGAGGGTGACGGATGTCACTGGCTGTCCGACGCCCAGTCTCCGCTGCACTTGCAGTTCACTTTTCTTTCTTCACTAGCCGAGCGGTTTATTGTTGTTGTCGTTGTATTTTCCACACTTTCCTTATTATGTTGGGTATGTCGCTCTCTCTCTCTCTCTCTCTCTCTCTCTCTCTCACTGACTTGGAATTTTCACTTCAGCCGTTGAGCAGCCTAAAAACACGCACACAAACACATAATTACAACACATATACATACATTTATAAATATTTATAAGCACTTTAACTATTTTTTTTTTGAGTTTTCGCAAATTAATTGCGCGCACGCATTTGCCAACAATTGGCGCAGCAGCAGCAACAACAACACAAAACGCAGAAAGAGGAGAACTAGCAAAGGAAAAATGTGAATCATTCACTGCGCGAACTTTGCAGTGGGCGG
This sequence comes from Drosophila micromelanica, assembly GCA_004143825.1. Classification (NCBI taxonomy): domain Eukaryota; kingdom Metazoa; phylum Arthropoda; class Insecta; order Diptera; family Drosophilidae; genus Drosophila; species Drosophila micromelanica. The sequence continues at coordinate 51,436 of SCDY01000530.1, forward strand.
CAACACGGGGCGCCGGGAGGGGGTGGATTTGCCGTGCAACTGTGCTTGGCACAATAACAGAAGCAGAGCAGCTCAGCTCAGCACGGAGCAGAGCAAAGCAGCGCAGTTACGCAGCGGCAGAGCTGGCAATGATTTTTTTGTGCTGGGCACACAGCATCAGCTGTTGCAATTTGGGGCCACTGTTGACACAGAGACGCACTTTTCGATTAGCTCGCTATGGTTTTCGGCTAATTAGTGCACAATTAATGGCGTGGCAGTTGCGATTTTTGCAATTTTCCACTTTTCCGCGGCGGCAGGCAGTAATATGAAATGAAAACATTTTTCTTTTGCTTTGCTTGTTGTTGCTGTTGCGCTCGCCGTTGTTTCTCTCTCTTTTGTGCACGATACGCCGTCAAACTGGTAAGCACTGTTATGCTATTCGCTCTCATTGGCGACTAGGCGTATGATGACGACGGCGGCGGCGGCAGCGACGCCAACGTTGACGTCAGTTTGCGAGCAGCAACAAAGTGATGACCGAAAAAATCTAACGTGTGTGCGTGGTGCACGCACATTTATCTTAAATTCTGCATTGCTTTACCGCCTGGATTCATACAAATGCATTTTACACGCTCCGCGCTTGATTCGCACTCAATTTTATACTTTCTATTAAATTCAAATGCAGTTTAGATCGAATAACAACTAGCTTCTTCTCTTCCAAAATTTTCTCTGAATACGAGTGTTGTACAGTGGCAACAGTTGGCGTAAATCAACACTGAAAACATTAAGTCAATCGGCAATCGTCCATCCGCCTCAAGTTACCGTGTTAAACTGTTTTTGATTAATCGAATCGTGTGAATCATGAATACTCATATACATACGATTAATTTGATTTGAATTAAATTAAAGATTTTTTAATTTTCTAGTATATATAAATATGGATATATATTTATTTGTAATTTTTAAAAATTAATAATACTAATTCACATTTTGTGCTATTTATTTATTTATATATAATCACAATTTATTTTTATATATAGGAATCAAAAAAATGCATTAAAAATTAATCAGGTAGTCATTGTAATTCGGTAGTATTTTTCACGTCTTTCAAAGAGATTAACATGCATTTTTGTGCAAGAACATTATTTTGTTTATCACATTATGTTGCAAGATACGATTATAACTTTGATTGGTAAAAATATTTCGCGCCTTTGCACATGCCTTCTCCGAGAGAGTACTTGTATCAGGTGTACCCAAAATTCTGCAACTGACGCGGAATAAGAGTGGGAAATTATCTTTGTAGCCATCGTAGCCATCGCTTAAGGGCACCTGAAGATCTGAATATCTTCGAGTTTCTTTCGAGTCCTGTCCTCCAATTCTGCTTGATCTTACCGAATCTCTTCATTAATGCTTCGCTTAAATTGAAATTGATTTGATATATATGGATTCACTTTTATATTAATATAAATACCGTAAATAAGTATGTTGTATTCAAAATGCGTATATGTTGTCACTTGCCGCAATAACGAATAATTGGTTGTGACGTCACATTATTTCGTGCAATTCGGTGCAAGTGCTGTAAAGTTTTGCACAATTTGGACTGTCGTGCTTTGCAACACGGTTTTGTGCGTGACTAAAAATCGTGACATGCGTGTCGCCAAGTACATTTTACATTTTGGTTTTTACATATTTTTTGTTGATACCTCTTGAATAGAAAAGCAACAATGCACGTCGAAAAGAAATCTGAATTGAGAAGTCTTCTAAAATCTGGTGACAAGCGCTGTAAACTGGTAGAGCCTCGAAATGCAAAGAGCTGTGTTTGGCGATTCTTTAACCTGGTGTCTTGTGACGATCGAATAGAGCCGTATGCCTGCTGTAAAACCTGTGGCGATCTGTTGTCCTACAGTGGGAAAACAGGAACTGGTAGTCTTTTGCGCCATAGATGTTTGCACACGACTAACGGTAAGTTTTGGATCTGATATTCACGCACGCCCCCTCACACTGCCACGCGTGTTCACAGCGGGTAGATTTGTTGCTGTCATCGCCACCGCTCGTCCTAGTGCCGTGCTATGTGCCTTAAATTCGAATGCCGGGATGTATATCTCTAGATAATCAAATTTGTAAATTGGTGATGTCGGCATTTGATTTTAAATTTTGTTTCTTTTAAATGAAAAAATACAAGAGTTCAGATGGTTAAGGTGGATGATTCGCGTTACAAATAAGTGGAGAGGTTGCCGAATAATTGAAACAAAATTTTATGGGAAATCGTGTTAACCTGTTGTTAAAAATAAATAAGAAAATGTGATGTTCAGTGCCTAAGAATAACAAATAGGCTCAAGTTATTTGTTTTTTTTTAATTTAATATCTTTGTTGTGTTAGTTCGTAAAATGGCATTTTGCAACACTGTTTGTGGTATGTGTTTTCCAACACGGTAGTAGCAACGCTAACATCGCTATTGCGTTTTTGTGGGAAAAAATATAATTGAGCGCAGTTTTTTCGTAAAAAAAATTATTAAAAATGCCTAAAGGTCGCGTTAGCAGTGTTTGGCAGCATTACGATATCAATGAGGAGTGCGAAAACTTTGCGGTTTGCCGTTATTGCGGCAACAATATATCGCGTGGCGGCATGGCCAGCAATCTAAAGGGCAACAACACTACCAATCTGTGGACACACTTGAGGCACAAGCACTCCGACGAGGTGCTGGTTAATCCTATACAACAACGCTCGGTTAGCCGACCGGCTGTAATTACATTTAAGAAAGGTATGCAAACTGCTCTGCTTATCACAACATGTTATGACCTATTGGCGCACCTATCGATCCGGCGCGACTGTCCCCAATTGGAAACTATCGTAAAACAGTGACGCCCAGCCCTGTGCTACAGCTGGGCGCCGGCCGTTTATTGACATACGATTTTCATATCGCACAGCTCTGATCTAAAAATTGTGTTATGTTTATCTTGCAGAGAAAACATCGCGCATCGCCAAGGCGAAGGTTGTGCGTGAGCCGCTTCGTGTTGCAAAACCAAAGATCGATGCGTCATTAGCTGGCGCACTGCCCCAGAAGTGGGAGGAGTACGAGCAAAACGAGGAGGTCAGCGAGGACATCAAGGACATTATATATAGTGAAGATCCGCTGTGCTACAGCCCCATACAAGTGGTCGAGGATGAAATGCTGGATGGTAGCGACAAAGTAACCGTGATGACTTCGAACAGGGCAACCACTAATCCAGTCGTTGCCACGGTGGTCTCAGCTCCAACGAGCGCGGCAAAAACAATGAAAAACAACCTGGAGACATCCATTGAACGCCTAACAACGGTCAGCGAACAGCTGAGCTACGTCATTCAGCAGCAACAGGAACAGCATCTCAAGGATGACGATTATTATTTTGCGTTAAGCCTTGTACCCATTATGCGACAATTGTCTGTTAGTCGCAAGCTTTTCGTGCGCTCGAAAATCCATGAAATTTTGTACAAAGAGAGTGAGGAGACTACGACTAAAACTGAATAATAGATCAAGGATTAGTTACCAATCTGAATAAATCATTTTAAATTTACCCAAGAGAACGCAAAAGTAAAAACAAGACAAAACACAAAAGAAAAAAAAAATAATAAAAAAAAACTATCTTATCAACAATTATTCATGTAGGTTAAAATGTTAAAATGTACGTTTGCTTACGTACCGTTTGCATTCTTAGTTGGAACATTTTATTATTAAGCACATATTTACGAGTGGAGACGAATTCGTATTGATAATTTAGTATGTATGTATGTATTCAAATATTTAATGCAAAACTCTTACAAACAGCAAATAAATTTAACTAAGACCTTAACAGTGAATTTCTCGTTAAAGCTCTTTATGGTAGAAAATGAATTTTAGATTATAATGCGTTGGTTTATTTTCTTCTGTATGATATTCACTCTTATTTCCAGGAAAAGTTGGTAAACAGTATTGAGTGCCTTATTGTGCAAAATTAAAATAGCAAATTAGTTTTTGAATAACTTCTACGTTTATCTTCCGATCGTTAACATTTTTAAATATATATTTTTTATTTTAAACAAACAAGAGTTGCATTTCAAAACTTATGCAAATAATTATATTTTACTTTTTATGCTTTTTGGAAACAGACATTAGTTACATGATTTATGTTAATAAAGAAAGGTCTACTTTTTAACAGATTGTATGCGAGTATGCGAGATTACTTCAGCGCACTAAATTGTGTAAACACCAAAACAGATTGTGCTGCATACCCTACATCCATTAACAAATATTATGAGATTTGAAACTTGGAATAAATATCCGCGCCCACTCGGAAGCTGGCAATTTGATAACATGTGGATACACCCTAAAATTCAAATCTATGAAAGGTGAATATTTCCCACAATTTTTATGCTAGCCTCACCTAAGCAGGTAGCAGGTGACCTTCCCTAATGATTGCGATCTTGAAACCCCGGCCAAACGTATTAAAACGCACCAGATTTCGGTTATATAAGCAAGCTTCCCAAATTTATACCTTTTTCAAAATTTAAAATTGCGAGTTTGCATTTTCAATCGATTTTGCTGGCCACAAATAGTGTAAAAACAACATTTAACATGATTCCGAAGGGGTAAAATTTTTTGTCAAAAATCTTGCGAAAATTGAGAAAAATTTTGACATGTAAAGCTCTTGAACACAAAGGTCTCATATTTGAAACAGCCATAAATTTGTTAAAACTTTACCGATTTTCATGTTTGATGGCATTCTGATCATGATTTTTCATTTACCTCGATTCTACATTTAAAATTGCTTCATTTTTGGAAAAAAGTTTTTTTTAATTTTTTTGGAAAAATGCATGTACCCCCCCCTTATACATTTTGGAAAAAATTTTTTTTCAAAATTTAAATTTCCGAGTTTGCATTTTTAATCGATTTTGCTGTCCACAAATAGTGTAAAAAACAACATTTGACATGATTCCGAGGGGGTAAAATTTTTTGTCAAAAATCATGCGAAAATTGAGAAAAATTTTGACATGTAAAGCTCTTGAACACATAGGTCTCATATTTGAAACAGCCATAAATTTGTCAAAACTTTACCGATTTTCATGTTTGATGGCATTCTGATCATGATT